>PVIY010019181.1:0-29243 GCA_004026745.1 Myrmecophaga tridactyla
GCACTCTGTCACTTGGTACAGCAGCCACATTTTGGTTGCACACCCATTCTTACAAGATAGTAAATAAATGTTCTTCTTCATAATTGGGTGAGCATTTATTCTCTTTCAGTTACAGCTGTCTTTCTGACCAAATTAGTAAAATTATACATGTACTCACAACCAGCAATGCATGTCCATTTTGAGGAACAATTAAGAATGGCGATTTAAAAAGAAAATGTACCTTGTCTATGTTTTTTAGAATAAGAACAAAACTTTTGGTTTTTTAATAGCTCTTTTTCAGGAGAATTGGAGGCTGTGTTTCATTTCCTTCTATCAAAGGACAGGAAAGGGGATCCAAAGAAGGTTACAGCAAATGATGGAAGAGGATTGTGGCCCCTCACTCACAGATGTTTTGTGACTTGATATTTGGAACTGAAGATGAGAAGATGAGTAGTAAGGAAAGAGAGATGGCTCAGCCAAAAGGAACGTCCTATCTCATAGGCTAAAGTGGATTGTTGAGAGGTGGGCCTATTGCAAGAAGGCCCACCTTGGTTCAGGGCTCAAGTGGGTTGCTGAGAGGCAGGTTTATTGAAAGAAGCTTATTAAGTCACAGATCTTCAAAAAACAGCTCAACTCTGTATTTTAGTTCCAAGGTATCCCTGCCATTTCAGCCTGTGCCTGGTGAAATGAAAAGAAATAATCTGCAACCCTGTATCATCTCCATTGCTATTCCTACCAGCATAATGTAAATGAGTCACAGCAACAAAGTAAAAGATATGGTAGCCATCACAATGTGGACTTTTTAGAAATGGACTCATATGTCTGTTTTTCTGAAGCATACTTTTAGTGTACCCCCATTTGAATTGGGTGGCAGAGGCCACCTAAGGAGAGTATGAGAATATTTTGGAGTTCTCTGCTGATGACTTCAGGAAATTGGTGAGATGGAATAAGCAGTCTTTGATGGCCAGAAGTTGTTTCCAGAGTGAGTTCTTGAGTGTGGGAGAGAGTACCCACAGTGCCAATTGAAAGCATGCCCCCTTCTTCTTAAAAACTCCTACCCCACCATGACCTATGCTCTTGTCTCCCCCAGATCTTGCCTTGTAGGACACTGAGGAGATACAGGCTCCCGGATGCAAATTTATATAGAACATTTGCTAGAATTAAAGCCATGGATATGTTTTTCTGGCTGACAAAGTTTAGAAACCTCTTGTTTCCAAAGCACTCCACAGTTGTCAATTACTCTGATCTTTTTGATAGTTGGGACTATTCTATTTTTTTATGTCTGTAGCACCTTGTACATGGAGCAGACAGTTATTTCTGCCATTTATTTGTTTCCACTTTTCTTTTTCTAACCTGCCCTCCTTTCTCAGAGGCAGTATTGCTGGCCCCATCTCCATTCCATTGCCTTCTAGTCTGTGCTCTTTGAAAAACCTATCCCCTTCAACTGCATTCAACATTGATTCAGCAATTATGGTTTCAGGTTCAACTATATATTTGGAATATTGTCCATGCTCGGATGCAAAGATGAATCAGACAATAGGCCATTCAGATTGTTCTCAGGCATTCTTTACAGAATTGGAAAACACTGATTTTTAGACCTAGAGTGGAACATTTGAACCTCTCCGCGAGTTTTCTTTTCCTTCCTTTCTATAAGAGATTGTCATATAAGAATTTTCAGAGAGATACCTTTTGTACAGCATCGTCTGCCAAAGAATTTCTACTAGTTGTTATCATATTTCTTTTATTGTATTTCTACCTTTTTGATTTGTATTTCTGTAGATAACAAGACATCAACATGTAATCCATGCAATTTTTATCCTTTCTTAAAAAAAAAATAAGGGTACTGATATTTTATGAAACATAAAGACATATGATTCCAAAGCACTCCAAAGTTGTCAATTACTCCCAAAACAATATTGCACATTATATATAATATTCTCTCTCTCTCTATATATATATATATAAATATATATATAATATATACAATGGGCTTTTTATTTAATATATATAATGGGTTTTTTATTTTTTTACCAATTTTACACGCACTAGAAAGGACCACAAAAACTGATGGAATTTATGATGGGATGGGAAGAAGAGTAGTCAAGGGTTACTCACAGGCTTCTGTATTGAGAAAGTACAAAAGTGATCATTCTTAACACATTATTAAATATACAGAATGTAAGAGGAGAAAGCTTCAAGGAAGATAATACATTCTGTTTTGAAGAGTAGACTGAGGAATGAATCTATTCAACAGCCCAGCTGACAATTGTAAGTAAAGATTGAGGAAATGACATTGGCTCTAGATGAAAATTAGTTTTAGAGTCTTGGGAGTTCCCGGAAGGGAGCTATAATGTGAGAAGAGGAGGAAACACAGGCAGTGTGAAAGTCCCTATAAACAAATTTCATAAGCGCTTCCTGAAAATGGAAAGGAAACAGCAAGTCATGAAAGCAAAACTGAAAAATCTCTTTGGACTTGTCAAGTAAGAGAGAATCGATGACCTTAGTAAGATCAGCTTCCATGGCAGCTTGGGTACAGATGTCAGATACACAGGATTGAGGAAAGAAGGGAATGTAGATAAATGGAGATAATAAATGGGGGTTACTCTTTCTTGAGACTCAATAATAAAAGTGGAGAGGCTAGTAAAGCATATATTCCCAAAGCAATGCTTTATGTACTTTGTTCTTTCTCTCTTTATTGGCACTCTTCGTACGAGAACTTTCATTTTTCAGCTGTGCTATTATCAAGTCCCATGTGTTATTATCAAGCCACATCTGTTATTATCAAGCCACATCTGTATCAGGTTTGCCTTGCTAGCATTACTGCCTAAAGGACAGTCTAAAAGATGGGCAGCTAGGTTTGTGAAATGGAAAAGGCAAAATCCCTCTTAGAGGAACAGGGATGAGAAATAAAAATTTAATCTATGATGCACTTTATTTTCACTTTTTCTAATTTTTTTTTTATTAAATGCAGTTATTGCACAGTCTTAGGTCATCAAAGTATAGGAAATGTTTCACCACATAAACTTTTGGCACATCTGTATTTATATGGTTACTTATTTGGAAAATTCCCTTTCACTAATCTTTTAAATTATGCACCTTTAGGAAAGGACAGCCCATTTTTTTTTGGAGTTCCAAACATATTCATCCAAGGGAATTGCATGACACCCTTTGGATTATTTAATGAGGCTCTGCCATGTCTTTCACTTCACATGTACACAATGGAGATTTCGGAGCCTGGTTGTCTGGTGGAGTTGATTGGTCTTTACTTTTTAACACACTCCCAGGTCCTTGGTAGGGTTCATAGGATGTTAGAAAGCAAATCTGTATGGGAACTTATGAGCTTCCATTCCAGTGCAGATGCAGACTGGCCTCATCTTTATGCTTGTTCTCATACTCACGAGGTGGTTTTTTACTGCTGGGACCTTGTCATCCTCAGCTTTAAAATGGGTGTTGGAATGATCAACCATTGTCCTACTTTGGTGGGACAATTCTTCCCAGAAGGATGGCAGCAAAGCACCAAGCCTACTAATGTGAGCTCACCTTATATGTGAAGGAAAGCTTTTATTTAAGAAAGGCACAAAATGAAAAAGTTTGAAGAAAAAATGCCATTAAAGAAGGAAGAAAGAAAGCAGCTGAGAAGACACTTCGTTTGACAATCTGAGGTGTCTTCTCTCCTGCACCTGGCATTACATTAAACCTCTCACTCTAACATCAGGCAAGAGTGTCACCTGCCCAGAAGGAAAGGGATGAACGAATGGGGCAAAGCCTTATCAAATCCTGGATACCTGGAAACCTGGCCCTTTTCTCTCCTGAATATAAGAAACTACTCTATGCAGCCTTCTTTACTGTTGGTATGCATTTCAGCCCCTCACTGTAAGCTACCAATTCTATCTGTAAGCTTAAGTCCAACTACCAAATGGTTTATTGAGAGTCCTTGTAAATATTATATTAAGTCAGACAGACATGCATTTGCTATGAAGAACTGAATTACAACTCCTTATTTGTATAAAGCAATTTAAAGCTCATTAAATATTCTCAAAAATATTATCATATGGCTGCAATGTTACAGAACAGATGGAATAAGCTGTGAGATGGAGAATGGCCAGAAGATGCTGGAGGAAGAGAAGAATAGGAAGAAATAAGGATAAAATGCAAATAGGAATGTTTAGGCACAGTATTATATGTGCATTGAGCCTATAGGAAACCCACTGTACTTAACTAATCAACAGAGAATGACCAAGAGAGGTAGAAGGGAATAATGTAAGAGAACTTCCAGAGAATATTGCATAAGAAATGTGTAAGCTATCTCTGAGCCTATCTCAATTCCAGAACCCTCGAATAATGTGTGAATCTCACTGCGTGGAATAGGATTGCAATGTTTCAAATATTATATTCTTCATACAAGAGGGTGGCACTGGGAGAGAAATCTGTTTCTTGTTGAACTGATGGAAATATAGAAAACTTGTTTCTATATGATGGCTTCCTTTAGGATTGTCGAATGGGGAAAATCCCAACAGAATTTGCAAATATGTTGACTTTCACATTGGTAACTGACTTGAGAAACTAAAAATTCCAAATCAATTGCTTTTTAATGAGCTATAACAAGGATAACTGAACATCATGCAGGCAATATGTGTAAAAACCATGAGTTTTGCAAGGAACTGAGTGTGTTTTCTAAAATGATCATATCTTTCATATTTAGCTCACCTCAAAATTGAAAATTGACAAAACATGCTTTCCTTGTGTAATCTATGTTTAGTCATGGAAAATTATATTTTTCTCTTGCAAAAGAACACTGGCCAGGCAGTGCGATGGTGCTGCAGTGGCAGAGTTCTCACCTGCCATGCTGGAGACCCGGATTTGATTTCTGGTGCCTGCCCATGCAAAAAAAAAAAGAACACTTGACACTAAGTTTTGTATTTGAAAAAAACTTTAAATTATATTGAGTGTTGAATTCAAGGATATATATAATATATGAATTAATATTTCATTACATGAAGATATGATGAAACATACAACAGAAAACAGAGTGGCTGCAGGAAAGAATGAAGTGATAAGGTGTGCAACTAGGTGAATGAAACTTGAGGACATTATGTTGAGTGAAATAAGACTGAAATGGAAGGATAAATATAGTATCATTTCACTTATATAAACTAATGATAATTAGTAAACTCTAAGAATTGAATTTGAGGACATAGGTTATTAGGAATAGAAAGTGGACAGAAATTAGGCAGTGAATGGTTAAGGACTACAGAATGCTCAGCAAGTTTCTAGGTAAAGGTTCCTAGATTGTTAGCCCTTAAGGAGCCACATCTATTCCTACATGTTAACTGTTCTTTTAAAATTCTTAGATGCTATGTTCTTTGTGTATAACCTGGTAGTTCCCTGGAATGTTGGGTGCCTGTGCGATACCTGAGACTCAGAGTTCGTGTTTTGCAGCTCTGAAAGTCACCATTACTCCATACAGCAACTGTTAAAGAAGCTAAAAAAGAGATCAGACCTCAATCAAAGTTAGGAATGAAACAGACCTACATATGATTAAAGTAAATCAAAATACAGGGTAAAAAATGATATTGTCTGTATTTTAAACTTCAACTTCTGTGTGAGACAAAAGGAGCCAATGATTATTTGGTACAACGTTTATATTTTCTGCAGCATATTATCTGATTTAACCTGTCTGGCCAGTTTATTTAAACAACATAATTACATGGAACCTAGAATAGGGGATGAAATCTCGTTTTTCTTATATTAAGGTAATATCCTGATATATTTCAAAGTATTTTGGGCAGAAAATAAAAAGATATTTGCAAAGTCTCCATGATGGACTGGAGAAAAATATGAAACTATTTAACTTCCCCACCTGAGGAATTCCTGATATGTTTTCAAGCATTAGGGACACCTAATTTAATAAGCTAAGCCTTTGATCTTGACGCTTGCCCTTATGAAACCCATCTCTGCAATAGCCAGGGTGGGCCTGTTTGTAATTATGCCCAAGAATCATCCCAGATGAACCTCTTTTGTTGTTCAGATATGGCCTTTCTCTAAACCAACTCTGCAAACAAACGCACTACCCTCCCCTCATATGGGATCCAGAGGTGAAAGTCTCCCTGGCAACATTGGACATGACTCCTGGGAATGAGCCTGGTCCTGGTATCATGGGATTGAGAAAGCCTTCTTGACCAAAAGGAGGAAAAGAAATGAAACAAAATGAAGTTCCAGTGACTAAGAGATTTTAAATAGAGTTGAGAGGTCATTCTAGAAGTTACTTGCATGCCATCTTTAGCCAGATGTTGCAAATACCACAGTATGCTGAGCTCCAGCCAACAATATTCCTGAAAATCCTAAAGAATACCCTGGGCTCTACCTAAGACTCTAAAACATTTTACTTAGTAAGTTATACTTTCAGAAACTTAAGGCCTCCACATGATTCCTTGGCCAGATAAGCCCTGAAGCCCAGAGGTATCAATCTCTCCAAGAACATCAACCAGTATCATTCCTTTACTCCATAATGTCAACATCCCTTTACAGAATGGAGAAGTTAAAATGGTCATTGCCCAGATATCCATAAAGAGTGAGGGAAAGATCAATTGAGTAGGAGGAGGTGTAACTGAGAAATTAGGATTTAATAAATGATTATGACTACTGAATCATTATATAGATATTCCTTTTGAGTTCCTACTTTATTAGAATACCTAGAAGAAATACCTGATATTGTTGAACTGTGATGCAGCAGCCTTGATCTCTGATAATGATTGTAAAACTATACAACTTTTATTGTGTGACCATGTGATTGTAAAAACCTTGTGACTGACACTCCCTTTATCCAGTGTATGGGTTGATGAGTAAATAAAAATGAATAATATTAATAAAGATATGATGAAACAACTTATTAGGCTGATAAGAAAGTATTTATTTAAAGCATACGAGGCATAGTATATATAAAATAAATCCCCATTATTTTTGTTATTCCTTGATGATGGTGATTCTTTCCTCAAATTTAATGTCTTTACCAATAAAAATCCCATTTGAACCATTTGAATAGTTCATATTAGCAGTGATCACTGTCCTAAAAATTGGTGTGTCTAATTACTATTCCACTTCATGGAACCTACTTCTCATCTACCTTTACAGTTTGTATTAGCTACGGTTCTCTAGAGAAACAGAATCAGCAGGAGATATCTTTAGATATAAAACTTATAAAAGTGTCTCACTTAACCATGGGAATGTAGAGTCCAAGGTCAGTAAGGCAGGCTGCAAACTGTTAAGAACTCCAATGAAGTTCCTCAATGAACTCTCAGGAGAGGCTAGCTGGACAACCGTTGGGATGGAAGAATGCAAATCTGCAGGGCAGGCTGTGAAGTTGGCGACTCCAATGAAGGGTCTGGATGAACTCCACAGGAGAGGCTTGCCAGCTGTAGCAGGAAGAGTGACTACTTCTCATGAATCCTCCTTAAAAGCTGTCTGCTGATTAGATTCAGTGTCACTCATTGCAGAAGACACTTCCCTTAGCTGATTACAAATGCAATCGGCTGTGGATACAGCTGGTGTGATCCTGATTTAAGTCCATGAAATGTCCTCATAGCAACATACAGGCCAGTGCTTGTCCTACTAGACAACCAGGTACCACCACCTGGCTAAGTTGACACATGAACCTGACCATGACGCAGTTCAACCAATGTCTGAGTTGGTTACCAATTTTCATGTGCCTATTTACCTCAGTTCAAATTCACAGCAATGCTCTCCAGAGGACTAAGCATCTACGATGTCTGGTCATATTCATGTGATGAGATGGTAACAGATGTAAGCATTCTGCCTTACTGAGCAAACATCAGAAGTCTCAGCACGCCTACCCATTGGTTCTTTCCCAAACTTCCCGCCCACTCTGAAACTTCCTTCTGGTTTCTGTGTTTCATTTATTCCATAGGCATCAAATTTTGTAGACTTGTTATTCATTTTTTGAATGCAGAAATTTTGAAGTCTGCCATGGGAAGTGTTTCCAACAGTGTATGTCTCATAGCCTTTACCACTTGGCAGTCATGACACAGAGCTGGATGAGACATTGAAAATAACTGCTGGGGACATTTGCATTAGGTTTTATATCAAAACAAAAATTTATTTCTATTAAGGTAAGACTTGAATTTACAATAAATTAATGTATTTTCATCTATGGGACTAAATGGGATATAACAAAGCTTTTGATAAGCTAACTTTGGTACATTTTCTTTAAAGATGTCCTAATGTCATATTTTTAATGTTTTTTCATATATTCACTAGAGATAGTCAATAAACATAGAAATGGCTTTGACTATCTATCTTAACTTTCTTAACTATGAAGTTATTCAAGATTAACAAAATGGAAAACAGAACATATAACATAGAGACAGCATTTCAATTGTCCGGCTAATTCTTAATTACTGAGAAAAATTGCCATCTCATAGTTTTGGATATAAATATATTTGTGACTATATACAAAAACCAAAAAAACTGTCAAATATATGTCACAAAAGTTATAGGATTGCATGGAAATCCTTCCTGATTAATTTGAAACAAAGGTGGTTGCTGTAATATTTTTCTTATCCCATGTGGGAAAGTGCAGAGCTCCATGCTTATGTGACGTCAGTAGAATATTACAACTCTACTCCTCAGATTAGAGTTCTTTGGATGCCATGCGCATTTTATTAAATAAATACATTTACTATAATTTAAGGTATTTAGTTTGCATGTTTCACTAAACCTTTGTCTCTTTTTGGAATTGTACATCTATTTCTTCGAAATATAATTATAAGGAGAATCGACACTGGGCTTTAAAATAATTTAAACTTTAAAAGAAAACTATCAAATAGATGATGTCTAAAGAATTTTGACTCTACGTTACTATTTGAATTGGTACATCAGAGTGATTAGTAAGTTACTTCATGTTCTTTAAGTTCTTTTGAATAGTTTATATGATTCTGAGTGTTGGAGAAATTTCAAATAATAAAAATATGTTAATATTTCATTAGTTCATTAGTATATCCTGAAAATAATAAGCTATTGAATGGGGAAATTTTGATAATCTGTCAATGTTTAAATTCACATTTTAAATATTTTTCTTATAAATATATATGTATGGAAATGGCATATTTATATCTTTTAATTCACTATTTCCATTCACTATCCTCTTTTTGAACACATCTTAAAATATACTCAAATTTATGTACAAGATCATATTTCTTCTGAGATAACTCAATGGATATATTAATATGATATCTAGAGCAAAGGAAAGAAATAATTATGACTGTCAACTTTCAGATGAAAATAGGTTTCCCAAAGAATTTGGACAGAATATGTAATGCCAAATACATCTTTTGAAAATGTAAGTGGCATAGTGCATTTAAATAGTGTTTCTCAGGTAAGCAGATTCCAGGAACCTGAATTACAATGCTGGTTGAGAAACCTAAGTTTTCTAGTTCAGGCTCATTCTACTATGGTACTGATTAAATGTAAATTCCTAGGAAGGCCATGTTTCTAAAGTTACTTGATATTTCTAAGGATACTTAATGTTTCTAAAAATATCTGATTTGTGAGTTCCAGGTTCTAAAAATATCTGATTTGTGAGTTCCAGGGAGATGAAGTTTACAGGTCATTTGTTCTGATTTCATGAGTTTTCTTTGTTTTTATTTATTTTTTATTTCTCCCATAAATGTAAGTAAACATTATATTGTGAATTTTGAAATATTTCTCAATAAAATCCAAACATGAATCACCGTATCATGAAAAGAGTATAATATGCGGGGAAAAGGGTGAGGAAAAATATCAAAATTTTGTTCTATTTGACAAGGGATTAGGATAGTTTAAAAATGTCTAAATGAATCTCTTTTAAATGCTCTCTTCCACAATTTTATTGGGAATCATATATGCATAAAGACTTTGGACAGTGATTCATATATTATTCCATGCCAATGACCAAATGCAAGCTGATTGTTTTAATTCCAGGCAATTATTCTTTGCACTCCCCACCTTTTCCATCCATGGTTTAATTGCTGCACTTTTACTCAGGGTTGTCTTTAGGTCATTGGGTAACATTTTGAAAGGTGTTCAGCAGGTTACATTTTTAGGCATTTTTATTTGGGTAATCTTCTTTAAAACTTTTCACCCCTACACTTTAAAAAAAAAATAAGAAATGCCTTTGAAGAATTTTTCAAGTCGGTAATTACGATTTCCAATAATTTCAAAATATTCATTGTGTATGCATGTGCATACTTTTAAGGAAGGGGTTTATTCTTTGAAGTCTCGAATATGATATAGAAAACTTGGCTGTCATAACTTGGTGAAAATTGGTAAAACAGATCCTTGATGATTCAAAAAATATTAAAATGTCCAGTATTACTGAAGATATTGTTCTGAGCTTGCAGATGTTGAAAAGAATTTAATGAAATTTATGATAAACATGAATTAGCAAATAAATGTCGACTGAGTAAATATTTGACATCAGTCAATAAGTGGCAGGACAAAGAGAAGGGATTACAGAAGTTCTATTGTTAAACAGTTCAAGGTAGACACAAGGAGTAATATTCCTAGGCTTCAGAATTACCAGAATAGATCGAAACAGCTGAGACTTTGGTGTCTCCAAAAAAGATACATCAAAGCCCTGCTCTATAGTTCCTCCAAAGGTGACCGAACTTGGGTCATTACAGATGGAATCGGGCAACTTAAAATGTGGCCACATTGGATTTAGGGTGGGCTCTTAATCCAAAACAACTGGTGCCCTCATAAGAATACAAAATACAAAGACAGAGAGACAGAGGAACACACGCTAAGTGACAGCTGAACAGAGACTGCCACTGATTGCCAACAAGCAACCAGGAGATAGAAGAGGCATCCAACAAACTCTTCCCTAAGGCCTTTTGGGTATTTACTGAATGGCTCTAGTCCCTACAAAAATGATGCAATCATTTTACACATCACCACGACTCAAAGATGTCCCTTTCATCGAACTAAACCTCTCTACCTCCTTCAAATGTTTCATACAGAAAATGATGCTGAATCTTTAACATTCAATACTCTTTGAACACTCTAGGATACCTAATTCCTTCCTTCAAAATGGAACCTAGAACAAAGGGCCACCCATCCACCAAGTGTGATTTTACTAATGAAAAGGAAAATTGGCTTATGGTCCCTTTATGCAGTTTTTCAAAGTATCTGTTAGCAGACCTCTCATGCCAGTCCTTCACTCTGAAACCATACTCCATGGAGCATTTTTGCACTACATTGTTATTTTAGATTCCTGGCATACAGTGGGAGTGGTTTTGCTTAACAATAGGAATTTATTGTCTCATGGATTCAGAGCCTAGATGATTGCTTCTTCCAAGGGTTGGAGTCTTCTAACTGGCCAGCAATCTTTGGGTTCCTTGGCTTTTCCATCACATCACACAGATATGCAAACACCAACATCTTCTCCTTTCTCCTCCAGTTCCACTGAATCTTCTGGCTGCTCCCTGTGGCTTCTCTCTCAGACTTCCATCTGCTGATAAAGGACTCCTAGTAAGCTGGAGTAAATCTCATCCTGATTCAGTAGGGCCACAACTTAACTGCAGCGCACCTTGCGAAGAGATCTTATTTACAATTGGCCCACATCCACCAAAATGTGGATTGAGAACATGTCCAAACTGGAGTACAACACTGCACCCTCTACACCTGGTGGGCAAATTATAAATGATGCTTCCTTCTGTGGTCATAAGTACAGAATACTGATACGCAATTTCTATCTATTCACACCTTCCTGATTCTTCCAATTAATATCCTAGTTAGCTTCTTCAAATTCATGCCATCTTCACCTTTGACTATATATATGTGCCATACCTTTATCTAACTCGTTGATAGAGGTGTTGAAAAAGACATAGTTTCTAGAGGACAACTCCCCATGATTTCACATAGGCAAACCCCAATGTAGTTTTGCCAAGGTTAGTTATATTTGCTGTTTCTGTTTGTGAAACCACCACCCACAGAGTCAACAAACCTAAGTTGGAGCATTTCATACATCTTTCATCCTTACATCTAAACAGCATGCCATGCTAATTCACTTTCCAAATGTTCCCTAAGCTCTTCTAAACCAACAAAATGCTTCTTTAGGTTTCCATCATCTTATGACCATACCTATTCCCTTTTATCAGTTCCTATTTCAACCATTAATTCCTTTTAAAATGGTTTCCAAATCCAACTGTTTATTCCTTTTAAAATAGCTGCGTATCTTTCTTCTGAGTACCTACCATTTCAGCAGAGACATTAGAATAAGCAATTTTGAGAAGAGGACTTGTGTCTTTTCCATCACAGTTGAAACACAATGAAGTGTCTAGCATATAGTACACAGCCAATATTTGTGCTTTTTCTTTTCTGAATCAGGGAATTATTGGATTCTATGTCAGGAAAAATACTATAGTTTTTGAAACGACATATGAGTTCAGTTTCGCCTTGGGGTGTGAGCACATTCAACCCCCAATATTGCCACGGGTTTCTGATAAGGGTTAGACACTTCATTCATGTGTATCTGTACTCATCATTGACATATTGGTGAACATATATCTACTCTACTCACAATACGTGCAAGGCCAGCTCATGGTTCTGTTGATGTTCCAGCTCATGGTTCTGTTAATGGTACACCGATTCCTAGGACCAGGACTCCTGAGATTTCTACCTAAGCAGTGGTACTTTAGAGACATGCATTTCCTTTCCAGAGCTGGGTATGAACTTGCCTGAAGACTTTTTCAGAGATAGAAAGCTTCAGGGAATAAATTGTATCCACATACTTAGCATTCCTGTTCCTAATTTTCAGCTTTCTGCAAAGTGACATCATCTTGTTGCTACAGGTTTAATGTTGTTTTTAATGATAAATGAGTAACCAGAGTGCAAATAATGAATGGTATAAACTACCCGTGTCATTGGGATATGAAGTTTTTATTGGTATTTTGAAGGAACCTGAATATGTTAGAATGAAAAAAGGAAACATTCATTTTTAGATAGCTTAGTAGGTGACATTTTGTACCTTGAATTCACAGATGCAATTAGATATGCTTATAAATTTAAGTCCACTTATCTGTAACTTTACAAAATTCCTGTGTAATGTGCCTAAAGTTTCCCACCTGGGCATTTCCACCCTCCAAAAAAGTACGTAAAGATTTAGGTACACTCCATTTAAGAATGTGAATATAAACTCTCTAATCATTCAATAATGTAAATCTAAATAAATATAATTCACATAAATCTCTAGACTAGATGTCAAATTCTTTAAACGCTATATAAAAGGAAAAAATGAAAGACATTATGTAAGAATAATACACTTAAAGCATCGCGTACTTTCCTTGGGCCAACTTCCTGTTACTTACATGAAAAAGTGAATATTCTACCTCTGGATGACATCTGATTGCCCATGCTTTAAAGCATGTGAAGCCAATCACAGTACAAGTGCTGTGAATATGAACATATGCCTACAATCTGGGCTACAGAGCAGTTAAATCTTCCGATGGAAATTCACCGGTTGCACTGCTGCCATCCTCATGAATCACTGCTATTGAATCCTGCAGTCATTATTTAATTAAGTCCCGTTAATCAGTGTTGAGTGTCATTACCAATGCGGTAAGGTGCAATTTTACTATATTATTAAAACCATCCCGAAGCTGTGAGAAAAATCAAAAGTTTCCAAAACAGAAATTGTTGCACCTTTCCTAATTATGTGTAATAGTTAATAATATATCATTCAGTGAATTAAACATTGGATTGTATTGTTATGGCTCCAAGGGAAAAAGTAATTATATTGTTGGTTGCTACCTTTTTATAAGGTATTGACTTTGCATTTTTAAAGTCTGTATGTACATGACATGGTGAAAATACATTTCAGTGTATTTTGTTGAACATGCATTATACAAGGGAACCATTGTTTAATGCACATCCAGATGAGGAATATTCAATTTATGATTATTACACGAATATATTCCCTAGACAAGACTTCTTTGGTCAAGGAATACCCCTATTCCCCCAAACAAATATCCCACACCTTCTCTTGTACCCTCAATACCCATCGTCTGCCCCCAACTCCTTCTGCTCAGCTGACAACGTTAGGAAATTTAGGCACAATCTAAACAGAACCAACACACACTCCATCAGAAAAGCTACCCATCCACCCTGGATTGTTTTTCTGTGGTTGCTGGAACAAATGACCAATAATTGTGTGGCTTAAACCCACAAAAACATATTATCATACACTTCTGGATATCAAAAGTCTGGAATCAGTCTCCTTGGATTAAAATCAAGGTGTCAGTAGAGCTGGTTCCTTCCAGAGCACTGGGACAATGTTTCTTTGCCTTTTCTAAAGGCTTTGCGCTTCCTTTGGCTCGTTACCCAAATTTGCTGAGAAGAGCATGGAATTCTGAGTTGTTGGTGAGCCACTAACCCTTTAGTATGCTATGAAAACTAATATGGAAATTGCTGAACTTTGATGTAGTAATTCATCAACCTGGAAGGCGGCAGTGTATCCAATATGGCTGAGGTGGATGTGAAGGTCTTAACTTCTCTCATGCCTTCAATGAAAATTGAAACGATTATACCAGCAGAGAAAATGAAATTTTAATTTAGATACATGCTAATACTGTACTTTCATGCAAACATAATAATCATTTGCAAATGAAATGAATGTTCCTTGGACAGTATCTTGAGTGAACTTCTAAGGGCTTAAAAATGATTAAAACCCTCATAGATACAATTTCCGCATTTTACATTCTGTAAAATGTATAAATTGCATTTTAACATTTTCCTTATAACCTAGAGGAGAGAATTTTTTACATGGGATGCATTTTTTAATCACAGGCAATTCTTAAACTGAGTTAGCAACACGCTAGTATTACCAGAAGAATTATATAATAACATGCAAAATCCAACATCAGCATTGCAAAACCCGAGGTAAAAAACATGCAGCATCAACCCTGCAAAACACAAATGTGGGTTTGCAAAAAAACAAGCCAAGATTTGCGCCATGGATATGGTATGAGAATACTACAGACTGCAGATCCAGTTATACATATCATGTAGGAAAATTAGCTTTACAAAGGGATTCTCAGCCGTTTATAAATAAATTTAATTTATTTTGGTTATAACATCAGCATTTATAAAAATTTTAGTTAGATTCAGGTATTATGTTCTGTGTTTAATATGTGAGATTGATTAGTTATATGTAGAATTCTATTAAATTTCATGATGATATTTTTGTTCTGTCAATACTCATCAACAGCAGACATTGGTGTTTTTCAGAGATCACAGATTTGATCATGAAACCAACTATCTAATATATATTAATACTATGCAATAGCACTGTTTTTATCTTAAGCTAAAACAATTTTTAGGTAAAAGCAGATTATATGGAATTAATAAATTTTAATATTTTAATAATCTGAGAACTAGTAGGACAATAGAAATTCCACAAACAGATACAGTGCATGAAATTTGGATTACCTGATGAAAAAGGCACTTGCTCCATTAGGTGATGTAACATTCAAGTTTTTGAGAAATAAATGCTTAAAATCTTCCCCCTAGTTCTCCAGTAAAGGTTATCCTTCCCATTCAAATTTCCTAAAGGAATTGTAAATCTCCTTTTATATGAGTAATCTTGTGAAATGAGGTGTGCTGAGGCATTTATGGTGTGTGGTTTTAAAAATATTAGAATAAATTGTGACGATAGTACATGCCAGGTCCTGTGTGGTTAATGCTCACTCTTGAACGGGTTGATGTTTTAAAGGCAATGTATCAATTAAAGTTAATATGGAAAGAGTAGAATTATCTGTAGAAAAAGAAAGAAATCACACATCAATGTGCAAATAGAAGATAACAGGGCAAGGAGAAGGCTCTGGGGAGAGAGTTGAGGGATAAGAAACTCTTTGCCAGGCAGTCAGTGGCCCAAGTAAGGAGATAAAACCTTTATGTAAGCAACACAAAATGAAATAAGTTACACTTCCAGGTAGAAACCTCCTGCAGCCCTCTAATGTGGGAATAATATAGCCTAGAGATTAGAAGCACAAGTTCCATGCTTGCTTGTTTTTTTCATATTTGTTTTTAATTTTTGCATATTTTTATTGAGATATGTTCAGACACCGTACAATCCACCCGAAGTATATAATCAACAACTCACAACATCATCACATAGCTGTGCATTCACCATAAGATCACTTCCCGAACATTTGCATTACTCCGGAAAAAGAAGCACAAGGAAACAAGAAAAACCCTCTATATCCCATACACCTCACCCTTCTTTCATTGACCACTAGTATTGCAATCAACCCAATTTTAAGACTGACAATAGAGGTAGGTTAACTAAGACAGTGTAGTATTGACAGTGTGTGTGGTTTTAAAAATATTAGAGTATATATAAAATCAGCAGGAGTAAACAAAACATCCAGAAGTAGATTCCTACATCTACTGACTTTTATTTTCAATATAGTTATACATGCATTATCACAGATCAGGGCTACTGGATTACAGTTCAACAATTTCAGGTATTGCCTTCTGGCTATTCTAAAACACTAAACTCTAAAAAGAAATGTCAATATAATGAGTGAGTTGTCATCCTTTGTTAGGATCTAATCTATCAGTTACACCTCCTTCCTCTCATTTGATCTTTTGCTCAACCTTCAGAGATATCTGAGCAATGACTGTTTTAACTTCATCATGCTGGAAAGGGATTTTGACATTGTTTGGTAGAGGAAGGAACCTGGTTGTTTTCTTGGAGAGTGTGATACTTCCAGATTTCAGGACAGATCTTGCCAAGGATCAGTCTGGAGGCTTTAAGTTTCTGAGAAACTAAACCTACAAAGAAAAACCTTTATAAAGACTTTGATAGAGCCAGAACACTCCCTAGGGTTTTCTGAGATTCTGTTGGTTGGGGCTTGGACTATTGTGGTAGTTTGCAATAGCTTGCTGAAGCTTGCATCAGAGTAACCTTCAGAATGACCTCTTGACTCTGTTTGAATTCTATTAGCCACTGAAACTTTATTTTGTTCCATTTCTCCTCCCCCTTTTGGTCATTCTCAATCTCATGATTCCAGGGCCAGGCTTTTCCTGGGAGCCTCGTTCCATGTTGCCAGGGAGATTTATATCCCTGAGAGTATATGGGTAGTGAATTTATTTTCAGAGTTGGCTTGGAGACAGAGAGAGGCCACATCTGAGCAACAAAAGAGGCTCTCTGGGGGTGACTCTTAGGCATAATTTTATGCAGGTCTAGCTTTGCCATTGCAGAAATAAGTTTCATAGGGGTAAACCTAAAGATGAAGGACTTGGCTTACTAAATTGGAAGTCACTAATGCCGAGAGGATGTCAGGAATTCTGCAGGTGGGGAAGTTTAATAACTTTTTTTTTTCCCTAGTCCCTCAGGGTAACTTTGAAAATACATTTTTATTTTCTTCCCAGGATACTCTGGAATATATCTGGGTATTACATTAGCCAGTAAAGAATAAGATCTCATTCCATATTCTAGGTTCCATGTAATTAGGCTGTTTAAATAAACTGGCCACACAGGTTAAATTAGATAGTTATGTTAAAGAAAATTTAAATTTTGGACCAAGTAAACATCTCTTTGGTCTCCCACAAAGGTTAAAGTTTTAAAACAATATCATTTTTTTAAATCGTATATTCTGATTTACCTTAGCCATAACCAGGTCTATTCCATTCATACCTCTAATTGGAGTCCAGTCTCTTTTTCAGCTTCTTTAACAGTTGCTCTATGGAGTAATGCAGACTTTCAGAGCTTCAGAACTCTGACCCTCAGTTGTCTCACAGTTACCCAATGTTCCAGAGAACCATGAGGTAATACACAAAGAGCACAGCATCCAGAATTTAAAAATAACACATTAAACATAGGAACAGAGGTGTCTGTTGTTAAGAACTAACAATCTAGAAACCTTTACAATGAGCCTTGTTCGAAGATTCCATACTGTTTAATCATCGCTTGCCCAATCTTTGTTCCCTTTCTATCACCTCATACCTATGCTCTTGAATTCAATTCTCAGTGTTGGCTCATTATAGTTAGTTTATATTAGTGAGACCATATGTTATCGATCCAATTCTTTTCTGGCTTATGTCACTCAACATAATGTCTTCAAGGTTCATTCTCCTGTTTGCATGCCACATGACTTCATTCCTTCCTGCAGCCACTCATTATTCCATCATATGTATACACTATTTTACTCTTCCATTCATCAGTTAACATATCCTCAGGCCACCTCCACCCATTGCAAATCTCGAGTAATGCACCATAAACAAGCAGTGTGCAAATGCCTATTTGTGTCCCTGCTTTAAGTTCTTCCAGGTCTTTGTCTAATAATGGGGTTGCAGGATCCTGTGGCTTCCTGTGGAATCACCTCACTATCCTCCTGAGGGGCTGTACTGTTGTACTTCCCTACAGTATAATCGCATAGCTAACCCTATGGTGCAATCACAGTTATGCAATTCACCACTGCAATCCACATGAGAACATTTCCGTTTCCTCCAGAAAGAGAGGACAAGAAGAGAAAAGAAAAAGAAAACACATTAACAAGAATCCCATACCCCTCCATTAATTCTCCCTTTTATTGACATTTAGCTTTGATATACTGCCTTTGTTACAATTACTGAAAGAACACTGCAATGCTACTATAAACCATAGACCCTAGTTTGCATTAATGTACTTTTCCATATACCCTCCCATTTTTAACACCTTGCACTGGTGGCCTTCAATTGTTCTCCCTCAAGTAAAAACCTTCTTATATCTGTACATTTAATCCCCATCATTGTTCACTCTACATTTTGCTGTATTATACAGTCACACTTTTTATCCTCTATCTTTCATTCTGGTATCTTACATGCCCTTAGCTTTCCTCTCTCAACCATACCCATGCTCAGCTTTGTTCATTATACTCACAATATTGTGCAAACATCGCATAGTATTGTGTTATCCATTTCTGGATCTTTGTAATCAATCTTGCTGAACGTTCTGTGCTCCTGCAACATGAATTGCCCAAAAACCAACCTCTTTCAATCTCCCGATAATTTTTGTTCTCTGCTTTAACTCTCAGAGAATTTGATTATAGTTAGTTCATATTAGCGAGCCCATACAGTATTTGTTCTTTTGCTTGTGGCTTATTTTGCTCAACATATTGTCCTCCAGGCTCATCCACATTGCTGTATGCTTCATGACTCTATTCTTTCTTACAGCTGTATAATATTCCATTGTTTGTATATATGCCATCTTGTTTATTCATTTATCCACTGATGGACATGTGGGCTGATTCCACCTCTTGGCAATCACAAATAATGCTACTATAAACATTTGTGTGCAGATGTCTGTGTCCCTCCTTTCAGTTCCTCCAAATATATTTTTACTCTCTGCTTTAACTCTCAGAGAATTTGATTATAGTTAGTTCATATTAGTGAGCCCATATAGTATTTGTTCTTTTGCTTGTGGCTTATTTTGCTCAACATAATGTCCTCCAGGCTCATCCACATTGCTGCATGCTTCATGACTTTATTCTTTTCTTACAGCTGTGTAATATTCCATTGTTTGTATATATGCCATCTTGTTTATTCAAGATTGCTGAATCATACAGCAATTCTATATTTAGCTTCCTGAGGAACTGCCAAACTGCCTTCCAGAGCGGTTGCACCATTATACATTCCCACCAATAGTGAATGAGTGTACCTTTTTCTCCATATCCTCTCCAGCACTTGTAGTTCTCTGTTATTTTTTTATAATCGTTATTCTAGTAAGTGGGAGATGATATTTCATTGTGGTTTTGATTTGCATTTCCCTAATTGCTACTGAAGTTAAGCATCTTTTTGGTTTTTTTGAGCTATTTGTATTTTTCTCTTTGGAAAAGGGTCTGTCCATGTCTTTAGCCCTTTTGTTAATTGGGTTATTTGTAATTTTGTTAATGACTAATTGGGTCATTAGACTTTTTGTTCTTCAGTTGTAGGACTTCTCTTACCAACCCCATTCAAGATTATCCCAGAGGTACTAGCTGGTGTAGCTCAACAAGAAAAGAAAACAAAGCCTATATGTGGTAAAAGAAGACATACAACTTCCTTAATTTGTAGACAACCTTACTCTATATAGATAATCTTAAGACTATATATAAAAAATCTAAAACTAATGACTTTATGAAGTAAACAGGCTAGGATACAAGATAAACATGTGAAAATAAGTTGCATTTCTACATACTAGCAGCGAATAATTGGAAATTGAAGTTTAAGGAAAACACCATTTACAAAAACACAAAAGGAACTATTAAGGGATAGGCTTAACAAAATATGTGTAAGGTTTGCATGCTGTGACCTATAAAATATTGGTGGAAAAAATCAAGAAGAAATAAATGGAGATGTAATCAGGTGAAAGAGCCGATATTAGTCACATATGAATTCTCCTCAAATTGATCTCAGGTTTCACACAATCCGAACAAATCCCAGCAAGGGTTTTTGGAGAAACTGATGAGTTGCTTCTAACATGTAGATAGGAAAACAATCACCAGTATAACCAAAAGAGTTTTGAAAATGGAAACAAAGTCAGAAAGCTCATACTACCTAATTAGATTGCCTACATAAGCGTACGATATTCAAGACAGTACAAAATTGACACCTATATTATTGGAACAGAATTGAGAGTCCAGAAGTAGACCAATCTATATAATTCTTATTGACTTTTTTTTTTAATTTGCATATGGGCAGGAGGCACCAGGGATCGAACTCCAGACCTCCAGCACGGAGGGTCGGAGCTCTGCCTGCTGAGCCATGGCAGCCGCCCTAATTCTTATTGACTTTTAACAAGTATCAAAGTAATTCAATTGTGATATTAGTTTTTCAACAAATGGTACCAGAATAGTGATACATCTATACTAAAACAATAAGTTAATAAGCAAACTTCCGAATGTCCTTTGCACCCTAGAAAAGTATTAATTCAATGTGGGTCACAGATCAAAATATAAAACCTAAAGTAGCTAAACTTTTACAGGAAAATATCAGAGACTGTCTTTATGACGTAGGGTAAGCAAAGATTTTTTTGTACACAATAAAGATGGATTATATAAGATAAAGTTAAAAAATGAACTTATATAAATTTAAAATTTTCCTTTAAGACTATAAAGTAAAATTAATTGGCTGCCTACGCTGGTTAATTAATTTGCTGTCTACACTGGTTATACTGGTTGCAACTCCCTTTCTCAGAAATGACAGGGACTTTTCAAAAAGGGTCCTTTCGGAAAACAAAACAAAACAAAACAGAATATAACCTGCAACTGTTGCAGTTTAAGCACATTTGGGACCAAGCTGATTTTTGGTCCAATAGAGTGACATTATCAGAATTAGACAAACGTAATGTAATAATAAATCTATAACCATCCCTTATTCTATAAGGAACTTAAATGTCAATTAATTGTTGAAATTGCTTTTATATCCAGACTCTTAGTTCTTGAGAGCTCCATGCTCTGGCATTGCTCTTTCAATCAGCCAATTGTATTGAAGATTACTCATGACTCAGTTTCTTTTGACAAGTCAGGAAAGGAAAAGGCAGGCCACAGATGGTGAGAAACTATTTGGAAAAAAAATAACAGAAAACTATCTGATGAAGGATACTTATCTGAAATATAAAAGGAATTCTAACAATGCAAGAAGGAAACACAACATCCCCCAAAAGGAGCAACATATTTGAACAGGCACCAGTAAGCTATTTGGGTGACCAGTAATCCCAGGAAAAGAAACTCAAGATCATTAGCCATTAGGGATTTTCAAGTCAAAGCTATGTGAGATTTTGCTGCATATTTACTAGAATTTTCAAAGAAAATATCTAGGCAATACAAGTAGTGAGGCTGTAATTGGCCTGGACATGCCATACATCGCCGGGAAACAGATGTAATAGCCAGTTGAGAAAACTGTTGGGTAATTTCTTGTAAAGTTAAATGAAAACTTAACATTTGGCTCAATAATCCCAAAAGAGGAATTCACCAAAGATAAATAGAAGTATGTATGCATGCAAGGATCTCTATGTGAATGTATCACATTTATTCATCATCAGCAAAAATAGGAAAAGAGAAAAAAACTATCAATTTGTAAACGAAGAATTAAGTTGTGGTACATCCCTACCTTGGAACATTTCTCAGCCGTAAAAAGAATCAAACCACTGACACACTTAGCAATACAGATGAATCTAAAAAATAGATTTATGCTAAGTGAAAGGAGCCAGACTCAAAAGCCTATATATTGTATAATTTGTTTTTTTATGACATTCTTTCTGGAAAAGGCAAAACTCTATAGGGCTGGGGGATGGTCCAGAAAAGGAAATGGGGGAACTTTTAGGAGTGATGGAAGTATTCTATATTTTGGCAGTAGTGGCAGTCTCTATTTAGGCCACATATTCAAAATTCTAAGAAAAAGCTCCCATAAAAAGGGTGAGTTTTACTGTACATATATTACACTTCGATAAACATCTCTTTGAAACACAAAGGCAGGGAGCTCTGCTTGAGGTTATGCAAGGAGGAACATAGTAATGAATTAGGAGACATTTAGGCAGCAAAAAAATGCATGCAGATGAGATGAAAGAATCTCAGTAAGTCAAAGTGAACTTCTGCCTTTTCAGCAACTCAAAGACTGAGGGTCATTTCTGAACCAGAATGGAAGCAAAGACCAATGATGCCAAAGACACAATTCTTAAAATACCATATTGATTGCAATGTCGTACACTGAAAAATTACGATGTCGAATGGTGCTGCCTGTGAATCGAGGGGTGCAATAACTGCATTTGCTATTTAATTAGCTTTAGCAGTATTACCTATGGTCATTATTCTCTATTACTGGAGATAGGACCTCTGTATGTAACTCCATGTAACCTTTTCAGTTCAAAAATACATATTTATACAGCATCTTATATTAGCTTCTCAGACAGGTCAGGAAGGTAGATCTCACTCATCATTTTCCTAATGGGAAAACAGAAACCCTGAGAAAGGAATTTGCTAACTCAGGGCTTGCAATAAGTTAAAGATACAACTGAAATGCTGGGATTCCTGACATCGAGTCTTCTGCTTTTTCCACCATGCCACGTTTCATTAAATCACTTGAATCTCTGAAAAGGCGGTACGCCGTGCGATTTGACACCACACCTGCATCGGAGGCAGGCACGGACAGGTGATTACTCTGTGAATGATTGCATACTGCTATTTTCATGGAGAAAGCTAATGAAAGTCGATAGAAATTAGGGCAATTTCCTCAGCATGAGAAATCAACCTGCTAGGCTCTAGCAAACAAGAAAGGGTTCAGCGGTGGTTACGTTATGAAAACCTCACATCTCCTATCATTGAAAATATTCTCCAGAAGTTGCAGGGATTAAAAAACAAACAACCAAACAAAACAGCATCTGCTACCTTTCCCATCTCTTGGTATAAGCTTTGGTGTATGCATACAACTCATTATGCTAAATGCACTGGATTGCGATTCTTTAATAGGAAATTTCTGGAGGCTCTATCAGATATGTATGATTTGCTGTTTTCATATAAAAAGGCAGGAATCAGACTATGTTTATTCAATTCAATATGTTTCATCCAAAGAAAGATATGAGTAAATAGCCTATGGTTACCCAAGCAAGGACTTGTTGTGAATGCAAAGGCAAGTAAGAAACTGCTGCTGAAATCCATGTCAAAGAAGCAGAGAAATAATTTTTAAAAAATACACCACACTGCAACTGCTAGGATAAAGCTGAAAGTGACTTAGCACTCTATACTGTAATTATGTCTGCATGCAGCTGTTTCTTCCTTGGGATTGGATTCCTTGATGGAGGACCTTTTTAATTAATTTATTTTTTCAGTCCCAATAACTGCTGACAATAGATGTCCAAGAAAATATAAAAGTATGAAAGAAGAAACAAAAGAAGGAAGAGAAGGTGGAAGGAAGGAAGAAAGGGAGGGAAGAACGGAGAAGGGGAAGGAAGCAAGGAGAAAAGTAGAACTTGAAGGATTACGGGAAGGAGTCATAGAAAAGCTAGCATTTAAGGTTAAACTTGAAATATCAGTTTATTTGGGGTTTGAGGGAAAGGGGATACACAAAGGAAGGAAGCAGACAATGTTCGAGAAGGAGGGGATAGCATTTGCCCATTTGTGATTTAAATTTACTGCCCAAGCGAGGGCTGCAGGATGTGGTTTCAAATCGTGTGCCTGCCACCTTGCAGCTATTTGACATTGATAATTAGAACCATTCTCAGAACAGTGCCCAGGGAGTTTGGAGTGGACTAGGGAGAGGGTTTAGCAGGTAAGACAAGTCCACCCCGAATTGCCTGGGGTACGTTTTGTTATCCTTGACCCATAGCGTTTTCATTTGTGGTGACCTGGAAAACCAGATTTCCTACTCAAGCTCTCCTTCTACTCATATAAGCTCTTCAGTGAAATAATGGGATCTGAAAGACCCTCACCTGAGCACATCCCTTCCTGAAGCCACAACAGCAGAGAGCCGAGATGCCTGGATAGAAGATTACTTCTTACTACCTTCGTCCCTGTCTCATTCTCCTGGAATTACAAATGGAGATTGTAGGGCAGTGATTGATTGTCACTGGCAATCATTGATTGATTGATTGCCTTCTAAGTAACGTGGCTCTCCTTGGTGGAAGACAGTTCTCCAGGGAAGAGGGCTGGGTATTGTAATTAAATTCGGATGCATTATTATTTTAATGATATAGGGGAAAAATATATATATATTTAGCACAGGAATGACCAAATAGCTCTTCATTCACCAATTTTCATTTTCAGGAACTTTGAGTCACATGAATTTCCTTGATGTTTGAACATAGTTTCGCATTGGACAAGGACAGTTTATTGAACTGATAAATATTGAACTGATGAATATTGAACTGAAATACTTATTGAACTGATATTTAATGTCTTAAATAACAAGAGTCTCTTGTCTTTATATTATATTCTGTGGTTTTTATTTGTCAATCCCTGTACCAATTTCACACTTATCTTTTATATATCTGTGGGAAATTTGAATATCTGCTAGGTCAAGTGGGTCAGACAGTTTTATTGAGGTATGACTTACCTATGGGGATGTTTGGTGGTGATTAAAATATTCTGTGTCTTTATTGTGGTGGTAGTTACACAATTGTCCTGCCTTTTGAACTTTAAAGCATTAATTAAATCCTGTTGGAAAACAAGCTTCAGGCTAATAGCTGAGTGATGAGCCATGCAAAAAAAGTGAACAAAACCAAGACCTGGATACACATGCACCCTATACCTGAAGAGATAGAAACAACTTTTCATTTTCACCATCTACTTCCACAAGGGTATGATTAATAAGGAGAAGCAGGAGAGAGTCCTTCCACTCATGTGGTGCTGCATCTATTGTTTCTCTGCAGAACCCCACAAAGTAAGACAGGTCTCCTTCTCCCCATTTTGCAGATGAGGACATGTAGAGAATCTTGATGAACAGCTCATGATCATTAAATGATAGAGCTTGGCAAGCTTCTGACATTTAATAGATGGATATAGACAAACAAGGTAGAAGGAGCTGTAGTTGGGGATATTGCAATAAAATACCTCAAGCGATCATATAGCGATAAAATGCCCCTTCACATCTTTATCACATTGGCAATGCCAGCAGCTGGTGGAAACAGAGGACAGGGGATTTTCTTTATAATAATGGACTGGTGAGCACTGTCATGAATGTTTTATTGGTATTCTCTGCAGGTCTTCCTTTGTGCCCCAAGTTCCTAAGAATGATTTCTATGATAGCTCCAGGATGCCATTGTTTCTCTGAGAACACAGTGATGGAAATGAATATGTCAGTGAAACCCTGAGATATTAGTTTCTTTTAACTTCTCAGAACTGATTCCCCCGAGGAATTTCCCTCTCATTGTCATCGAAGGGACTGTTATACTACATGAAACATGACTGTTGCGAAATCGTGCTGTTGAGTTTCACAGGGAATTTTTAAATCAGGATCCAGGTATGCCCAAGTAGTAAGGTATATTTTAGATGATGATACAATTATTATATCACAATAATCATAAGGTCCATTTGAGGAAGCCCATTTATCAAACTTTGATAAGTTTCCAGGTAGACATCTTCTCAATAAACACTATTTATTGCTAATTGAGCAGAAAGCACTCAACATCACAATTGATAAAATAATGAAAATTTGAGCCCAATGCTTACTTAAAATTAAACCAGTCTTTTTATATTTTTAACTATACACTTTTTAACTGAAGGGTCAGCTTTATCTTTTAATCAATTCTGTCTACTGACCACACTCTAAACCTAAACAAAAATACCAGCATTTTCTAGGGGCATCTTGTATCAATTCCACAATTTTATTGTACCAAATGAACTTGAGTGACAATAATTTAGTTTGATTTATCAACAACCCATTCACATTTACAGGTGGAAACTGTGATAAAACATGTTTCCAGGTAAAATAACCTATGCGACTCCCAAATAAAGTCTCATGCTCAACTCTGTATGTATTTTGTAGAAGATGCAATTACTGAAAAATGCACATTAAACCAAATCTCAAAGTTATTAGGTAATATGTTCATTTAATAAATGTAAATTGGGTTACATTTATTAGAAATATTAGACATGGTGAATATGAAGCCTAATCCTTAAGGCAACTCCTGAACCGGGGTGTTTTAGTTTCCTCGGTGCTAAAACAAATAGCATGCAATGGGCTAACTTAACAAGAGGAATATATAGGCTCATGAATTCAGAAGGTAGAGGGCTTGCTTTGTCCAAGAGTCAGCATCCTCTAGTTTTGCTTGCTATTTTAGGGGCTCCTTTATTTTCCATCACATAGAAATGCACATGGTGGCATGTTTACCTTTCTCTTCCTGGTTCTGTCAACGTCCAGCTTTAGGCTTTTTTCTGTGACTGCTCATTCTCTCTGTCTGAATTTCATTCTTCTTATAAAGGACTTCAGTAATCAGAATAAAACCCAACCTGACCCAGTTGGACCACACCTTAATTGAAATAATATTGTCAAGAGATCCTATTTAAAATAGGTCTACACGAACAAGACCTGGCCTTTTGTGGGTGAAATGGTTCAATCCCCTAAACGGTGCCTACAATTGTCCTTATAATTTTTTTCAATGAAACGAGAGTTCCCCATAAAAAGAATTCCATTGTTTTACAATTAATGCAGATGGAGGCTTCTCAATGTATAAAGTAAACCAACGATGCTATTCACAATCTTACAAAGGAATGGGTTATAAACACCCTACAATCGTCTTACATTTGGAGAAGTGGCAAAATTGAGGTCCCTCCTCCATTTCTAAGGCCAAAGTTGATTAACATACAGCATTATTCTCTCATTGCTGAGAACCAGAATCTCTTCTTCTACAACTTTCACGTATGTTTGTGCATATACGTGTGTTCATGCAATTTTTGACTGAAATCATTATTTTGCTTTTATAGGGTGACATATTTGTTTAGAGAAAGGACTAGTCTGTTATTTACCATTGAGACAAAACCATAGATTTTTGTTGAAATGTGTCCTAAATATCCAACAAATCAATTTCTACTTTGACTTCATTTCAAAGGCCACTTGTGTTGAAAGAAACAAAAAAGCGGCTCGAATTATATAACCATTGAAGTTCCATTAAGAAAAAGAGAAGTTAAGAGGTTTATTTTAAGCCCTTTAAGTTGTGTCTTTTTGAAATTTAATTATTTATATTTTCAATTTAAGTAGAGACCATTTACTGAGTAAGTACACTTAGAGCAAGAATTTGGGTAGATAAACTCTATGGATCATGCAAAGGCAAACAAGACTGAATCTCGTATTTTTAGATGCTCACGAATGAATAGGTACTACACGTATTTCCAAATAACCCAGTCTGGAATGACTTCTTCAACTTTGTCATACTTGTGGCTTCTTTCTCCTCTTTTCAATCATTCTCCTTATCTCTCTTCTCTCCTTCCCCAACTGTACTTGTTTGCTGTGGGTGCTATAAAAAATTGCTGCACACTTGGTGGCTTAAAACAACAACTGTATTCTCTCACAGTTCTGGAGGGCAGAATTGTCTGACCAGCATGTAAGCCAGACCAGGCTGCCTCTGAAATTGGCAGGGGAGAATCTCTGCTCACCTGTTCCTAGGTTTGGGGGGTTGCCAACCATCCTCCATTTTCCTTGGCTCGTTGATGCCTCACTGCAATCTCCGCCTCATTTCCACATGACCATCTCCCCTATATACCTTGTATTTATGTCTCCAAATCTCTCTCTTTGTAAGAGCACCAGATGTCGGCTTGAGAGTCCACCCTACTCCAGTACGACCTCACTTTAAGTTGCTTACATTTCTGCAAGGACCATAATTCCAAATAAGGGCACATTCACAGGTATTTGGAGTTAGGATTTCAGCATATCCTATAGGGGGACCGAATTCCACCAAATACACTGACCCTCTCCAACAGAAACATGACTATGTACAAGAAATTGCATTTCTTACTTGCCATCTGCCGCAAGTCAGCTACTTACTTTGAGAACAAATGAGGCTGAGAGTTCCCTTCCCAAACTAGACACAATCCTGTCCGGATACAAACCACACAAGATAGGAAGTGTAGCTGCAGAAAAAGTCTTACCTGCCAAGTTATGACTCCTTGTTCTGTGCTAACTGCCAAAGCAGACTGCTCTATGTTCCAGGAGCATTTAGGCAGGTGTTTTTATTCACAGCTAGTGTTGTGGACTCGTGTGGACTTGTTTGAACTTCTGTGTATTCCTGATGGGATGACATTTTCATTCCACTGTGGACATCTCCCCAGAACTGGAGAACAGGGCTTCTGGATGGCACAGTTAAGGCAAGGGAAAATATTCTTGATAGGACTGTCCCAGGAAACATGAATGCTGAAGATAATCTTTGAATCACCTGCCATCCTAAATATGGTTTGAGACCTGGTGTGAGAACAATCTCTACATACATATACAATGCATACATGTACTTGTGTAAATGCATTATATATAATGCCTTAATATACAAATGCATACGCACATCATGTATAATATTTAAAGTACTTATCTATGAATATGCACATTTTATACAAATGATCATACATCCTAATTGCAAAATTCCATTGCTTGCTGTTCCGCTCAATAGCATATATTGTAGCAACACATGCAAAATTGCCTCGTGCTTTTTCAGAGATACAGCATAATTAACATGAAAGAATCCAATTTTAATAGAAATTTAGAACATTGTCAATTTTGTGCTGTCACAATTATTGCTGTGATAAATGAATGTGAGTGCTCATTTTTGC
>PVIY010019181.1:29343-46338 GCA_004026745.1 Myrmecophaga tridactyla
TGCTATGCATGGACTATAATTAATTGTCTTAATCATTTTCACAGCAATGGACTTTGAAGCGCCTTAAAATTTTAGCTATAATAAACAACAAAAATAAAATCTACATACAATTGCAATAAAACTCTGTCCATATCCTATAATTCTGCACCACCCAATAGTAATATTATATAAGGCACAGACACAAGTTTAAATTTTCTAGTAGCCACATAATAAACAGTAAAATAAATAGGAGAAATTAATTTTAAATTTATTTCATCCAACTTAATACATATTAGCATTTACAATCTAAATAACAGAAAGCATTATTAATGAGATATTTTTTATTCTTCCTTACTAAGTCTCAGCAAGGAGTGTGGACCTGTGCATCACTCTTTGAACACACATATTTCAAGGGCTTGAAGCTGTGTGTGGTGTCAGGTGCTACTTTTTTCGAGAGTGTGCTCTATGCACAGAGCTGTGGGCATACATTTTTTTTCTTTTTCTTTTTTTTTTTTTTTACAGAAATGAGTACTGTGTATGAATATTTCCTCCTTTGTACATAAGCAAATATCTTGTTTTCCTATCATATGATGTAAGTTGTATTGTTCATGTAATAGAATTTAAGACTTAGGTGATGAAGTTTAATAGAGAATGTTACCTAAGGACTTGGACACTATTCTGGAGAGATGCAGTGTGTTTCTGGTTGTACGCAGAAGAGTTGAGTATTGTTGGGTGAAACATATGTCTATTATTGTGTTCTATTTAGAAATTAAGCATGTCTCAAGGTGAGGTGTATAGCTGCCAAGTGGACAAGGGGTGAACTGTAATGGTTAGGTTCTGGTGTCAATTGGCCAAGTGATGACGCCCACCTGTCTGGTTAGGCAAGCACTGGATGCCATGGTTGCAAGGATATTTTGTGGCTGGTTGACAAACCCGAAGGCTGGTGTATTAAGTCATCATTCAGTTGACTGCATCTGTGACTGGGTGCATCTGCAATCAACTAAGTCATGTCTCCCACAGTGAGATAATCCAATCAGTTGACACCTTTTATGTGGGTCTATCTTTGCATACATATTGTGTGAACTCTTTGGGAGAGTAAATGTGGGAGTATTACTAGCTCAGAGGATTGATACTTCGAGATGGAAACCCAGAACCACATAGCATGCACACTTTTAACTCTGATGTAACTCAGTCAACACTGATTTCCACGTATATGCTTTGCATTCTCTAGACTAAGGCTTCCCAATATTTCCCATTAATTAAAGTGCTCAATGTGTCTATGGTAGACTATTTTCAAGGTATAACTTTAGAAAATGATTGCTGATGAACTTTATAAATAAATATTCCGAGATGTGTGTTAATCCCACATTTCATCAGAGATAGGGGATACTCATGATAGCCAAAAGTTATTATAGAGGTTTCTTTAGCTGGGCTTTATCCATTAAGAAACTGGTCATTGAAATATTAAAAACGTACTAAGAAAGAGCATCCAGGAGCCACAAAAGCAGAGAAGTCCCAAGACTCTCCTTTGCCTTTGCCACATTCTCCTGAGATCTCCAATAACCTTCCTTGGATTTATAATTAATGTTAAATAAGCTTTTGAAGTCCCAGAATGTTCCATCTCATTTTAATCCATGAAGGAGAAAGCAGAGCAGGTGACTGAAAGTTACTTTACCCTACCTGAGTGGAGAAAGCACAATTAAGCCATTGGAACTCATGTGAGCAGAACTAATTAATTCACTGGAAAGGGCATCAGAAATGAGGAGGAATCCTATAAAAGCACGTTATTTTGCATCTGCAAATAATGGCTTGATTTAACTAAAGAATATGTTGAGGGTGATATTAACACATTCCAATTTTAGGGCTCTACTTTTCCTGACAGTAGGCATGATTATACATGGATTATATACTTTCCTCGAGAGAGCTATTTTGGTTAAATAAGATGCTAAAGGAATTCTTTTTTTTAAATCTGTAACTAACAGAAATCATTTCTGTCAGTTTCAATACATAGAAGAAATGAAGAATGAAACCTGGCAAGATTCATGAAATGTTGCCCTATCTTGCTGCAAGGCACCTTTTTAATTTTTTTTCCATTTAATTTGTCAAAGGATGTTCAAGTGATTATAGGAGTATGCTTAATGAAAGTACGTTATATGAAGACGATCAGTTATGGACATCGTCAGCAATTACTGATAATAAAGATTGGAATGAAGTTAATTCAGGGGGAAGGAGAATATTATTGGTTTCCTGGTTGAAAGAACAAGAAAAGCAAAGAGGGATTGTAAGGCTGGTTTGGGGACATCTCACTGTGAGAAAACAGGACTCTCTTAAGAAGGCAAATGCATTGGGAATGCCAAATGTGAAAATACTAACTTTCCACCAGGAATATATATATATGCATATATGTTCCACCAGGAATATATATACATGTATGTTCCACCGGGAATATATATATATATATATATAGCCTCCCAAAGATGAAGAGGTAAATGCCAAGGAATTTAAAATATATGTATTAGAAAAGGGAATGAAAATTACAAATGCATATGCTTCAAGCATAATTAGAGTATACATAGGTTCATGTAACAAGTATTACATATTTGGGTAGCTTTTTAAGAGAAGCAGTGAAAATAAAACACTAGACTTTTAGGCTTTTTCAAAGACGGCTCTAGCATATTCTGGTGGTTAAAAAAAAAACACACATATTGAAAGATGGATTGATATATTTTTTCCCAGAGATGAAAAGTGAAATTTCAGCTCAATCAAATAAATCTTGAGGAAGCTAAGAAAACAGCACATGCATATAATTCATTGGTAGTACTGATGCCAAATAGCCAATTAATTCAGATTTCATGGGGCAAAAAGGAACTGGGCTGATGACTTCACATGCTGTCTTACAAATTGCTTGAAAAATAGATAATATAGGAGTCAGGAAGAATAGTTAAAACTATGTTAAGATAACAGAAACTAATAAAGAAAGCTCAGTTAATTCTCAAGAGCCAACAGCTATACTCATAAAAACACACCTCTTACTTTCATAAACAGACTCCCTAAATGAACCCACTAGGAAATTCTGCAATAAGCTACATTTAGTTACCATCTGCCCATGGAACTAATGTGATAAATAAATTCTTTAAAATTCAATATCCCATTAATTCATGATGTCCTCTCATCCAAATTGCCCAAATAACCCACATTTTGCTGTTTTGCATCTCAATACTAATGTGTTTTAAAATTTTTTATAGAACACAATTCCTGTATTAATTTCAAATGTCTATTTGCCTATTTCTGAGATGTCCCACTCAGAAGGAACATAAAACTTGGACAACATGAGAAATAAGGACTGTTTTTAATCTCTTTACGCTTTTAGATTATGAGCTGACATCTTAAATTACCAATATTAAGTGTGAATGACGTATTTTAGCTCATTTGTCTGGCAGGCTGGAGGAAAATGAATTATTTAAAATAGTCTGCGGGTCCCCTTTTGCACTTCCAGTGTTACTCCTTTTTTTTCCTTTACAAAGAGTGTGTATAAAACGTTTCCAGCTGGGCCGTGTCAGCTTGTGTTCCGTGATAAATTGCGTCTGTGCTCCCATCTCAGGGTGTTAAATGATGGGGCAGAAATTACACAAATTCAACTTGCTTTGTGTCCTACGTTATCCTGGAGCGAACACAGAAAAGCAGGTTGTTTTCTACATACAGGGCATGATTTCCCTGCACGTATCTTTTTTCAAGGTTTCTGCCTAAATTTACAATAGCAAAAGAATGTAAATATTTAGCATGTGACCGGAAAGACAAACTATCAATGTGCTAAAACCTGCAGTCATTTTTACATTTCCTAGAGCAATGCAGTCTACCCGTAATCTCTGCTTGCCCTTCGCAAATTGTATAAATGGGTTGTGCTCCAGGCTTGGGGTTTTCAACCATATACTGAAATCACAGGAGATGACAAAGCATCAACCAATGAATGATAAAATCAACAAATGGTAAATGAGTATTTTAAATCATTTCTAAAACAAAGCATTGTGCTAAAAAGAAAGAGTAACATTTCATTAAAGCTCTACTTTATAACCAACCATCCTATCTGGGTTTTGCAGATATTAACCCGTTTAATTATAGTATTCTGTGAGAAGACACTACTGCCCCCATTTTATAGAAAGGTAGACTGAGTTCCTCAGTATCAAAGCCAGGACTTGATTCGAACTCTCTGATCTTCGGGTGTTTGGGTTTAAGCAACATACCATGCTTCCAAGAAGAAGTATGAAATAAAGTAAGGGCATCATGCTCAATGAAAAAAGTCAATTTCAACAGTACTATTGAGTGGTTCTCTCTATATAACATTCTTGCAGTGCCAAAACGGTAGAGATTGTTTTAGTGTCTAGGCTGCTAACACAATGCCTATGCAATGAGTGTGGCTTAGCAACTAGAATTTATTTTTTTTAATTATTTATTTATCGATTGACATATATTATATATTCACATGCCATGTCATCATCCAGAGTATACAATCAGTGGTTTACAATATCATCGCATCGCTGTGCATTTATCATCAAAACAGATTTTTTTCTTTGTCGTGAAGAATAACATCAATACAAAAAAGCAATACATTTTAAAGCACAGCAGAACAACTAGCTGTAGAACAGATTTCAGAGTTTGGTATGGGTTACAGTTCCACAATGTCAGGTCTTTACTTCTAGCTGCTATAACATACTGGAGACTAAAAGAAATGTCAATTTAATGATCCAGCAATCATGTTTGTTAAACCCTACCTTCTCAGTATAACTCCACCATCACCTTTGATCTCTCTATCCCTCTCTTTAGGGGTGTTTGGGCTATGCCCATTCTAACTTTTTCATGTTGGAAGGGGCTGATTATAATATGGGGTAGGGGGATGGAACTGTCTGATGTGGAGAGGCTGACCTCTCTACATTTCAGGACTTATCTACGACCATCTAGAGGTCATATGTTTCTGGGAAGTTACCCTAGTGCACAGAACCTTTGTAGAATCTTATATAATACCCTAGGTGTTCTTTGGGATTGGCTGGAATAGTTCTGGTTAGCAATGGAATTTATTGGATCACGGACTCAGAGGCTAGAGGGCTTGCTTTCTCCCAGGTTTGGTATGTTTCAGCTGACCTGCAGTCTTTGGGGTTCGTTGGTTTTTCCATCATATGGCAGTACACAAGGCGATATCTTCTTGGCTTCCAGGTTCCATTGACTTCTAGCTGCTGGCTACTTCCCAAGGCTCCTCTCTACATCTGACTTTCACTCTGCTTATAAAAGGACTCCAGAAATGCAGATTCAAGCACAGCCTCATTCAGCTGGGCCATACCTTAACTGAAGTAGAATCTTGAAGGAATCTTCAAGACTTGTCCAAACTGGGGTTCCCAGTTCCATCCACCATAGAGATTGGGAACACATAAGAGGTTGCTGGGGGCAGGGGCAGTGGCTTGGCTTAGACTATACATAAAAACATAGTTCAAGAGACTTTCTTTGTAGTGATGGAAGAGTTTGCAGCTTGTTGGTGGGTACACAAATCTATACTGTGAGTACATAGTATAGCAGTACACACAGGCACACGCACACAACACTAGTGTGTACATGGAAAACTATTGAAATCAAAGAAGCTCTGTGCATTGGAGGATCGTACCACTTCCCACTTGTCCTAGAGAAATGAGACAACAGTACTTGACAACCACTCAAAAACCCTGCACTGTTCTTTCTTAACAACTTCCTGTGAATCCATAACTATTTTCTACAACTATTTCAAAATAAAAAGTTTTCTTTTAAAGTCTATGAAATGTGCCTAATGCTTGTCACAGTAAGCCCATTAAAGTTTTTCACCCAGGGGTAATAAAAAAGGGAGATGACAATTAGCCTTACAATTCATAGATGAGAAGAATTTAGTCTCTTTTATGATCCTAGTAATAAATTGCAGTTGGAAATTAAATAAAAAAAACAGTAAAATGATTCTGTCACTCAGGTGCATATAGTCAAAATGAGAAGGAAAGACTTAAGAACATCTTCATTTATTAGGGTTCAAAAATGTAAATTATCTGCTATCATTAAAATGTACTTCTAAATAATTCAGAAAAATAGAACTCTATGGGGTGTTTCCTATTGCTTCTATAAGAAACTTGGCCATAAACCCAGCGACTTAAAGCAGCACAAAAACACTGTCTTAGGAGAGAATTGCAAATGAGACCATGGATCTGTATTCCTTCCAGAAGCTTCAGGGGAGTATCTGTTTCTTTGCATTTCCCAGCTTCTATAGCCTCATGCCTCCCCTGGCATATGGCCTCTTGATGCATCTTCAAACTGCCAGGTTTATAGACATTCTTAGTAGGCTGATTTTCAGCCTATCAAAGAAAGGTTGGATAAAGCACCACTGAAGGAGCCAACCTGACATGGCTTTGAGTGATAAGAATTATGAATAGGCATTATAGAGAAGAATGCTTGCACACACTAGAGGATACTGTCTAGTAATGGTGATAAAATGGAGTGAGTACAGGGTGGGCCACGATGGCTCAGCAGGCAGAGTTCTCGCCTGACATGCTGGAGACCCGGGGTTGATTCTTGGTGCCTGCCCATGCAAAAAAAAAAAAAAAAAAAAAGAATGGGTGCAGCTCCTTTTACTTTGTATTAATCTCCAACCTTCTAAATCTGCTCACTTCCATATTTCAATTTTGACATAATGTCATGTTTAGAAAATCATATTGGGTATTTCCATTTAGAGATGAAGAAAGTAAGCTCTGGGAATTTGAAGTATTAGAGCTGCTAATACAGGTACAAGTTAGTCCCAATTCTGTGGGTCAGGACCTCTCTCCTTGAAGAGGGGAGGGTGGAGCTGGTGGACCAGGAACCAGGCGTGTACTAACCAGACTCAGCTAAGTGACAAGGCTGAGGATCACGGAAGAGGGAATGGTCCATGGATTCCTGAAGCCTACCCTGAGCACAATGGTCTGAAGCTGCAGGTACCCCAGAGAGAATGATTTTCCTGAATTCCATCTGTTCTGTGGGTATAAACCTAAGGTGAGACCTTTTGATTAATGTATTTCAATTGAGATGGGATCTACCTCATTCAAGGTGGGTCTTCATCTTCTTACTGGAGTCCTTTATATGAGGATAAAAGCCAGAGAAGGGACAGAAAAAGGCCCCAGAGAAGCTAAGAGAGAGGACACACAAAAGACAGAGTGGCAGTCACTGAAGCCAGAAGCTGGAATGGAGAGACCTACAGACCATTCCATGTGACAAAGGAGCTGAGGATCGCCAGTCTTTGGGAAGAAGGTATTTTCCTGTTGATGTTTTAATTTGAGTGTGTTCACAGCCTTAGAACTAAGCATTTAAACTAATGAATCCCCATGGTTGAAAGTCAGTCCATTTCTGGTATATTGCATTTCATCAGCTTTAGCAAACCAAATCACCAACACAAGCAGATCTCAGCCAAACCTAAAGTGTTTCCTAGTGTTCGTTCTATACACAGGCAGAACAAACAGTTCTGTATAGATCTAAGAGAGAATTCATGGCCAAATCTGAACATCCAAACAGAGGAGTATAGAAGGAAGCAAGATACCATCTTGGAAGCCTCAGATGTCTGATTCAGAAAATAGTGCAACTAAACATGGGATCTTTTCCCAAAGCAACCTCAAGTTGATTTTAAAGCAATTTTCCAGGTAAGATTGTATGAAAGTTAGTTAAAAGATGTTTAGCTATCCCAGGTGTCAAATATTAGAAGATCAGTGACAGCAGTCTTTTGGGAAAGGACTTCTCCCCTGTCATAGTTTTCCTAAGCCTTTGGCTTTGCATTGATTTCTACTTTAGGATAAAGGTTACCAGTGCTTCTGAAATTTAATGTGTTCATAGATAACTGGGCACATGGTTGAAATTTAGATTCTGACTCTGTCGCTTTGGGGTGGGTACATTTTAACATGCTCCCAAGTGATACGAAAATCACTGCCATGCTGGAGAAGTAAGTGGCTCCACAATCTGGAAACACCATCTAATTCTGTGAAGCTGGGTTTCTCCATCATATTACATGGTAGGGCACTCTCTATTGGCATCTCGTATTCAAATGTTCTTACTGCATAGTTTCCAACTTTGAGATGCAAGATCTTCAAAAGGTTGTCAGGTGGAATATATATAACCAATATACTACACGACAAGAAAAGGGGCAGAAGAAAAATGCTTGTGAATAGACATAAGTATATATATATGTGTGTGTAACAAATGCATATACAGACATATAGTTGATCTTCATATTATTCATGGATTCCATATTTGTAAATTGGTCTATTCCGTACATTTTATTTGTAACCCCAAAATCATTATTCATAGAGTTTCCATGATATTCATGGGTATGCTGGACCATCAAAAAATTTCAGTGGCCTGACATGAACTTTCTCCTAGGGCCAGGGGAGGAGGGCCAGGAGGATGTTACAACTTCTTGTTCCAGCTCTCCTGCCATTTTGGTAGTAAATTTAGTACTATGTCTTTTTGTTTGTTTGTTTTGTTTTTTGCTTTTTCCTGGTAAATTTGCTGTTTCAAGTGGCCCCCTAGCATGGGGCTGAAGTGTTGACTGGTGCTGCCTAGTACAAGAGGCTGTGATGTGCCTCCAGGAGAAAATATCTGCATCCTATTAACTTTGTTTAGAACTGCTTTGCAGAGTCATTGGCTGAGAGGTCAATATTAAAAGAAGCAACAATACATACTAAAGAAGGACTATTTAAAATAGAAATACAAGTAAAGCAAGGTTATGTATTGACGGTTGATGAACATTTTGTGGTGAGACTCTCCGGAACCTCAGCCTGCATTTCCCCTAAAGCAAACATTCTGGGCTTGCAGCAAATTTATAAAGCATTACAGGAAATAATAAAAATTGATTATATTTTCATACATATACACTTACACACATACATAAGAGCCAATGTGTCATAGCCCCTAATTTATAATTTAAAGAAAAAATACTAATTTCTCAGAGAGGTAGAAGTAGGAAACAGAAGTGATTTCAATGAAAGCAGAGGTTTTGTTAGAGTGAGAACCTCTGGTGGTTGCATCAAGTATTGGCATCCTACATTTGAGTTAGCAGTCCTTCAAACTCCAAACACACTGGCCCACCCTACTCCTGAAAAAGAAGTTGAAGGAAATGAGTGCCCTCTCTGGACTGGCTGTTTGCCGGCTTGATGGATTTCAGGACTCATCCATTCCCAGATTGGCAAGAGAGAGTCAGGGTCTGTAAAGAGAGGGTGGGAAGTCCCCTTCTCCTCTGTGGGCAGACTCTTGCAACTATGAAAGGTCTTGGAATTGGAATTCTAAAGGTTGGTGGCAATGCTTTCTCTGAAAAGATTCTTCAGAGCACATGAGCTAGACCTAGCTCCTAAACCACTAGAGATTTCCAGTGTTGCATGGACATTGAATCTCAGTTATGCTTCACTCCACCCTTGCTAATAATCATGACATCAAAAGGGATTCCTAATTCTACACTTCCCATCATCTTATTTTATAACCTCTGAGCATCTTTTTCCTCTTTTTGAGCTTTCTCCATTTTCCATCAATGTATCATTTCCATATTAGCTAATATTTTAAATACTTTGTTTCCATTATTTTTGCTCCATTGTTTGCTAACTATTTACATAAAATTCAAATATTTTGGGGAACATAAGTTGCAAACATTCTTCTAACTCTTCCTAAACAAAATTAAACTGCTGAGATTAACATTGATTAAATGGTATTATTATACATCAGCTGCATCTGTGTTGTCATTTCTAACAAAATTGTTTAGGATATACAAAATGTTGTCAAAATCCACCAGCCACCAATTGAAAAGCATCTCCTACTATACATAAAACATACAGTTATTTTCATCCTTCCATGGTAGTCATTACAAACCGGTTCACTGGGGCCTTCATTCCCACTTTTGATGAAGTGGAATGATACACTCTAGAGAAACAATCATTTCTGTTGCTTATAAATGTTTACACCGAAAACCTTGAAGCCTATCTTAGACACTCATTGAGAACTTAGTGTGGTGGATTGGAGCTGTCTGTACCCAAGGGAAAAGAAAACATTTTCATAAACCTAACCCAATCCTGTAGATGGGAACCCATTGTAAGTAGGATCTTTCAATGAGGATGGATCTTAAAACTATCACTGGAGTCCTTCAGAAGAGAATGAAATTCAGACACACAGAGAGAAAGTCACAGCAAAAAGTGAGAGGTTGAATATCAACAGTACTCAGGAAGAGAAGGGAGAGACAAGAAGATGTTATGTGATAGAAAAACCAAGGATTGCCAAAGCCAGCCCCAGAAACTTGGGGGAGAAATCATCACCCTGAAGATGCCTTGATTTGGAATTTCTCTTGCCGTCAAAACTGTAAGCCAACTGATTCCCATTCTTTACCCCACACATTTCACGGTATTTGCTTGAGTAGTCAAGGCAGCTTACATACTTAACGTTATTACTTCCTGTGCTACCTAAGATTGTGATTTTTCTCTACTTGTTTCACATGAAATATTCAAATTTAACACTAATGTTTTATTTGTTACTTGCAGATATATTAGTAACCCCCAAGTTATATTCAACAAGGAGTTGAGTATAATACTTTTTGATGTTCAAAACACCTTGCCAAATATCAAACTTGCACACTATTTCAGGGGTGGGATAGTAAAATAAAGATGACCAAACATACATGTTTTAGAACGTACAATTTCCTTACATTTCTCAGAACAGAGTCAATGTTATGTCCTTTTAGCTAAATCTTGAAACTATTTGCAGAAGCAGATACCACTTCTGGCCAAAATTCACGGTTCTCACTGTGGTTTGATCTCCACTCCCCACTCCATATTTTCCTTCCATCAAATTCTGCAAGTGTACTTGGTTTCCATGTTTGGGCACATGTTCCCCTCCAAAGCAACAAAGGGTGACGCTTGGCTTGGATCCCTCTAATTTCTTCCCAATTCCATTAATATCAAGGTCTGTATTAGCTTTGGTTCTCTAGAGAAACAGAATCAGCAGAAGATATCTACAAATATAAAATTTATGAAAGTGTCTCACATAACCATGGGGATGTAGAGTCCAAGGTCTGTAGGGCAGGCTGTGAGCTCACAGCTCCAATGGAAGTCCTCAATGAACTCTCAGGAGGGGCTGGTTGGCTGAAGCAGGAAGAGTGATTTTCTCTTCTGAATCCTTCTTAAAAGCCTTCCAGTGATTAGATTAAGCAACAGTCATTGCAGAAGACAGTTCCCTTGGCTGATTACAAATGCAATCAGCTGTGGATGCAGCCAGTGTGATCATGATTTAAGTCCATGAAATGTCCTCATAGCAACAGACAGGCCAGGGCTGGTCTGACCAGACAATTAGGCACCACCTCCTGGCCAAGTTCACACATGAACCTGGCCATGACAAGGTCCTAAGTCATATGAAACCCCTTGCATCCAGTGTTCTCTTAAATTACTCTTGCCCTCACTTCATTCAAGGCTCAAGGTGACATTTATTCCTGGAATCCAAATGGCTCCCTCTGGCCTTGGCTCTTCCCCCAGTGGGAAAAGTTCTTCCCAAGCTGGATGGGCTGTTCACTCCTCCACCTCCCCTAGTTCTTTGTTCACACATTACCCCTTTAATAAAGAGTTCCTTTCCTACCCCACCCATCCTTATCCAGCTCCCTTTCTCTGCATCGGGTGTGTCAATAGAAATTTGCATTTTCTAATTTGCTCTTCAATTTATTGATTATATTGCTTATAGAAGCAATGTTTCCCACTCAATTATAATACCTGAAGGACAAGGATCTGTATTGTGTTCATCATGAAAGGATCCTCAGTACTGGGACTGGGGTATTAGTCTCTCAATTAAAAAGATACTGAATACATAAATAAATGAGTCTACAAGTGAATGTACACATGGATAAAAACTCCTTCAATTTCTCAGAGAGCCATTGATTTCAATATCAAATACATCGGGTGGTGACTGGGAAGTTTTTCACACACCTCGATTACTAAATTACGTAGTGGCATTGATTTCAGCATTCTGTGCCATTCCCTGTCCTTACAGAAGGGTTTGGAATCAAGTATATGTGCAAAGCCTCTCTAGGAGGTCAAGTTGTTGAGTGAAAGAACATAATTCATGAAGACAGAACATCGGGGTAAAGGGAGAAACTTGCCAGAGGTGAGCCAAGACATTAGTCCAAACATTCAAACATACTTCCGATGAGTGTTCACTTGAAAAATGGAGGAGGAAAAAAAGACTGCAAAAGGTATTTCTCACAAGTTAAATGATGATGGAAGAAAAAGTTGTATATGGTGGGAAGGATGCAAAAAAATCCATGAAACCTCATTCATTCTTAAATATCGGTTGAGCAGCCACCATGCAGTTCTCTGCCAGAGGCATGAGAACTTATGTCCTTCTCCAAGACTTCCTCGGCATGGGACCACAACACTCCTGGAGCTCAGTGGCCCTTCCACACCCTTGTCCAAGTTTCTGCATTCTTCACTTTGGTTAAAATTCATGGGATGCCTTTTCTCTGCCCAGCACCAAGTCAGCCAACAGGATGAGAAGATAAACAAGACCCAGCTTAGAATTTACCCTCCAGGGACACCTGGTCTCCAAAAAACTCAAGGACCTGAAGGAAGACAGAGATCTCCACAGCCAGTGCATCTTATACCTTGGTGTCCGGAGATAGATTTAGGCTTCTGAGCACACAGGTCGAACCAACCCCAATTCCCAATACTTCCGTCAAAGAATAGAGAAGTAATCAAAAAGGAGATGGGGGGTGGTCTGCAGGAAAGTAATGATGTGAACCCAGGGTGACAGTGAGATGTAAGAAAGACCCGGACATCTCTTAACATTTGTTTTATATATAAAAGTATATTTTAAATATATAAACATATATATTTTAGGGTTTTTAAATGTGGTTTAGGTCTATTCCCAGGTTAGTGACTAGCTGGAAGTCCATTTGTGAATGTTATTATGCATAAGGAAATTAATATTGCCTAGTACCTTACTTACAATGATTTCACACTTCTGCTTTGCTAAATGGAAAACAAGCATAATTTCCAATTTGATTTCTAGCACTTATATGTCCACTAAAGGAAAAGATAGTTAGGTTTACAAAGAAAGAGCAGTACTCGTAAACCATATGAATAGTTGTTAAACTGTAGAAAGGTCTAAGAATTAACAGGAACGATTAAGAGATTCATATTAGTAGGTTACATAAAAGTACTTAGAAAAATGAGAAAGGAAACAAAGCTTTAAAGTAGAAAATATGCAGAGGAAGAATATTTCTTTATAACATATAGTAGACAAAAGTGACATTTGACATGAGGAAATTTTGAAAATACTAATATTTCACTTGATGATGGAGATTTATTATTAGAATTAATAAATAAGTTCATAATTGTCTTCTTCTGATTTTGTGCCCACATATGCATATATATTATTCATTAATAACAATGCTAGAAACAAAAATCATATGACAGAATATTGTAGAAAATGTTATAATAAAAGGCATTCACTCTTTCCTACAGTTTCTTTTTGAAAATGAAGATTCTGGGTCAATCTTTGGTTTAATCCTGGGTTGTACAAACTAAGGACAAAGTAAATTTTGGAGGCGTTGGACCTAATTTAACTAGATAATTGGTAAAACGGAATTTCTATTTTTTTTATTTGTGAGAAGAAAATTATAATAACATAAAGGCATTTACATTGTTGTTTAGAAAGGATTTTGATGTATTTAGGCATAAATAGTCATTTTGTCTGTAATTAAAAACCTTTAGCAGACTGATATGGTTGAGGCAAATATTGCAAAATATTAAGAATTCTTAAATCTCAAGAAAGAGTATTGAGTGTTCATTTAACTACTCTCCATTTCTGACAATGTACATATTGTCATGATAAAAAAACAAGCAATACGATATTGCAACGGTTGCAAATGACGTACTCCATTAGTTAACATGTATTTAATACAACGCAAAATTTAAAATATGTTACTAGTTTAATTCAAATGAATCTTACCTTGTTTCAAATTTGTGCAATAGTTGAGGGACCTGCTACAAATCACAGTGGTTGGTCGTTTGCTGAACTGTCTCCACTGATTTAACCTTGTGGGAAGGAAGGGGATGGGGTAAGGGCATTCACATTTGCTGGGTCTGCGCAGAGCCTCAGATGTGAATCCAGAAATGCATTTTTTTGCAGGATTAGTGCAGGGAAGAAGTTGCATCTGGGGGCATCACTAGAGTGAAGTGGAGTCTTCTGTGGGAAATCAGACCATGAAACAATCTGGGTCACGTGACTCCTTTACTCTGGTCAAATGGTTGCAAATTCCCAAAACATCAATCAGCTGAACCCTGAAGAAGGATGTGTTTAAAACCAATAAGAACCAATATTTGGAGTTGCAGAGAACCCTAAATCTGTAACATTATCTCCAATGTAATATATTATATCTCTAATGTCATATATATATATATACTAATATATCTCATATTTTATCTGTCTGTAATATACTCTGCAATATTAACACAATCAACCACACCACTGCTTACTATTATAGGGGGAAACAGACATGTCCCATTAGGCATTGTGTGATACCTCTAAACCAAGCTGCAATTTTGGCAAATCCAAAGATTAGAAACCAGCCTCCCAATTATTATTAAGCCACAGACTCTTTTCTGTGTTTTTTTTTCCCCAGTAAATTTGACATTAAGCTTTTTTGAACATTTCAAAGTATATAACGATAAGCTTAATAAAACAAATTGTTATGACATATAGAATCTTCCTTTGCTGATACCCATGAGAACAAAACCTAATTATATTTGATTTATTCTAGGAATAATGCCAAAATCATAATTTGCCTATTTGTATAGTGGTATAAGTCAGGGAATAAAAGGTTCGTCTTAGTTTTGGGCAAAGTGTGCCTTAAAATGTTATTTAGCCAAGTTTATGTGAATTTGAGGATTCTCTTAGGTGGAAAGCTGATTTCAGTGCTTGAAAACTGCAGGTGTTTGACATAAAACAAGCATGATTTTGACAACCCAATTCATTTGGAAACATTGTCATGAAGTATTACCTTTAGAGATGTTAAGAAAAAAGCCTGGATCACTTTTGAAGTAGATCTAGAGAGAACAGGAGTCTATTTCTTTGAATTTTTTAGCACATCAGAAGTTCTAACTTTTCTATACTAGCTATTCCTTATTTTTGTAGCCCAACAGTAAGTGCAAAGTAAAAGAACTTGATACATGCAGATAGAAATGATAGAGTAATAACTTAGAAACCCATGGATGTTGACACAGCACATATTGTGTTTAAAATAAAACATTGTGCCTTAGTATTTCTCTGCAAAAATAATATTATCCAAAATTTACTTAGAGGCTCAGGAGATAGACACCACTAATAAATCTGCAAGTTCTTGAAACATATATTCAACTTGAAAAAGACAAGTTTTCTTGGGCAGTATACAACATCTTTAGATATTATAAATATTTCCATTAGTTATTGTTTTATGTTCTATGTAGAGTTGGCTACAGTACAGGAAAAAAAAATGTCTCAGCATCTTTTGATACCACTGCATTTGCATAAGCAGAAGTACAGTTTTTTTAAAGTAAATTTTAACATTTTATTTACTCAACCAATATGTAAGAGCCTGCACCATGTGAGGCGTTGTTCCAAGAGTTAGTACTGGGGGAAAATGGACCTGACTCTCCCTTTGTGGAGTGATGGCATTTGATTAATCAAATAAATGAAACTTAGTATCTCATGAGATACTCTAGAAATATCTATGATGGAGGAAATGAGAGAGAGTAAGAAAGGTACACTGAGAAGAGAATGTCATAAAAGATGAAGTCTCCACTGTGAGCAGATACCATCCATGTAAAGACAGTCTGAATGTGTGTGGTTATGTTTTTGGTGTCTGGAGAAGGAAGTCAACAGGTTGATTGGCTTTGAAAGCTCTCTGCTGTGCTTGGGTGGCAACACCATAAGAAGAGTTCCTGACAAGTTGGCAGCAATGGCATAGTAGGGTTCAATGACAGAAGGGAAGGCTGGGCAATGAATTGCCACAGACCACGTGGCTTAAGACAACAGAAATGTATTGTCCCACATCTCTGCAGGCCAGAATTCCAAATTGAAGGTGTCAGCAGAGCCCTGCTCCCTCCAGAGTTTCCTTGTCTCTTGGCAGTCTCTGGAGTTGGTTGACAAATCTTGGGGTTGTTAGTCTTGAAGATGGAGCATCCAGTGAAGTCATTCTGAGGTCCTGAGGGCTATGGGGTCAACAAGACTTTGTAGAGGACACAGCCAACCCCAAACCATCAGGTGACACAGGAAGTAGAAGGTCCAAGATTCAATGGTCCTTGGAAGGCAGATGTCATAGGTTGTGAAGCTTGTTCCACCTCTAATAGGAAATCATGGAAGATTTTTAAGAGAGGAACCTCCTGAGGATTTTGTGGAGAATGGATCATTGGAGGGCAAGAGTAGAAGAGCAAAGACCACTTAGAAGTCCCCTGTGGTTCTTCAGGCAAATGGGGGTTGTAGTGGTAGAAACAAAATTTAAATCAGATTTTGTTTCATCATATGTGCTATGGAATTTATTGACGTATTTCCTGTGACGTGGGGGGCATCATAACTGAAAATATGAAAGCTTCTGTCTGAAGGGTCCAGTAGCATGAAAATATGATAGCAAGTGCTACTAAGTAATGAATAGCCTTCCGTATTTTTCAATATGGTAAAAAGTAGACCTAATGGTTTGGATACTTAGACACTAAACATTTTACCTCTCCAATGGAAAAAGTGGGGGGGCACCATCCCTTACGAGACTCAGGAGGACCTTGTGTGCTGACTTTAGTATATTTTTCAAGTCTCACCTCCATATTCTTTCTGCTTAACATCACAAGCACTAGGGACACAGTAAAAACTCATAGTTCTTCCCACCTAACGCCATTTGCAGCCTCCTTAATTTTCTTATAAACTTCTTCTGTTGGTAGTGGGATTAGCATCTTGCCTCAGCCATCCTTGCTTTCTCTCAAGATGCAGCATCTA
>PVIY010019182.1:0-46266 GCA_004026745.1 Myrmecophaga tridactyla
TCTTACATGAGAAGGCACAGGGCAATCTCTGATGGCCTTCTCTCCAGGCCTCTGGGTTCCAACAACTTTCCCCAGCGTGATTCCTTTCTGCATCTCCAAAGGCCTGAGCTGAGCTACAAGTGCTGAGATGAAGTATGCTGAGCTGCTTGGGCTGTACTACGTTGAGCTCTCTCATTTAAGCACCAGCCAATTAATTCAAACATCATTCATTGCAGTAGGCACACCTCCTAGCCGACTGCAGAAGTAATCAGCAACAGATGAGGTTCACATGCCATTGGCTCATGTCCATAGCAATAGAACTAGGCACCTTCACCTGGCCAAGTTGACACCTGAATCTAACTACCACATATCCACCTCTTGTCAACTACATGCATCACCTTAAACAATATTAGAGCACAAAAAATTCTCTTCTAGTTGTGGACCTATGAATCTCAAAACAAGTTATCTGGTGCCAATATGCAAAGGAGGACATTCACAGGATACAGGTTTTCATTTCTATAAGGAGAAATTGGAAGGAACACAGGAGTCACAAGACCCAAATAGTTCTGGAAACCTGCAGGAAAACACCATTGGATTTCAAAGTCTGAAAGTCGTTTATCTTTCAGTTTTAGAAAATGGCAGTCCCACCCTTTCCAAGGGCCTATACAGTGGCCCACATCTTTCCGAATCAACCTCAAGGGACATTGAGGAGACCACTTTTATCTTGGCCCCACCCTCTCCAGGCCACACCTGGGCTCTCTGCCATTTCTGGGGCACACACTCAACCCCTCCATGTGGTGGCAGTCAGGCTCTCCCCAGTCCCCAGAGAGCATGCAGTACCTTTTCCAAGGCCTGAGGCGGCACAACTCTTCCATTGCAATGAGGTGGAGACTCATCCTCTCCATGTATATGGGTGGGTCCACTCTCCTGGCTGAGGCTTCTTGGCGCTCACTCTGCAAACTCCAACTTGTCCCTTTGCGTGTTCCCCTTTGTCCAGATTGGCAGTGGTTTCATTTGCACCAACAGTCTCTTCAAGCACTCCAGGACTTCTCCATCATTCTCTTCACAGTTCCTCCAAAATCTTCCCCTTATCCATCAAAAAAACTGATCCAACATGTCTGGTGTTTGCAAACTGCAGCAGCACCCCACTTCTCCGGTACCAAATCTGTTCTAGTTTGCTAGCTGCCAGAATGCAACACACCAGAAATGGATTGGCTTTCAATAAAAGGGGATTTATTTAGTTAACGTATAGTTCTTCAGAGGAAAGGCAGCTAACTTTCAACTGAGGTCTTTCTTACATGGGAAGGCACAGGACAATCCCTGATGGCCTTCTCTCCAGGCCTCTGGGTTCCAACAACTTTTCCTGGGGTGATTCCTTTCTGCATCTCCAAAGGCCTGGGCTGAGCTGCAAGTGCTGAGATGAGGTATGCTGAGCTGCTTGGGCTGTGCTACATTGAGCTCTCTCATTTAAGCACCAGCCAATTAAATCAAACATCATTCATTGCAGCAGGCACATCTCCTAGCCAACTGCAGATGTAATCAGCAACAGATGAGGTTCATGTACCATTGGCTCATATCCACAGCAACATAACGAGGCACCTTCACCTGGCCAAGTTGACACCTGAATCTAACTACCACATAGTTCATTTTCTAATGATCTTTATTCTTATCCAAAATGAAACAAAAGGTAAAATGTTTAAAACCCAGGAAAAAAAAAACCAGCATTGAAGGACATGAAGCAGGATTCACATTGTTCAGCAATTACAATGTGGTCACAGATGACTGGTAAATGGCAAAGCCTTGTCTTCTCCTATGCAACTTGTCTGCCAAAGAAGTCCCATTTCTCTCAATTTGTGACAGCTCATTTCAAATTTATGTCATTCATTTATTCACTTGACAAATAATTGAATATCCATCCAGTTCTAGATACTGGCAAGTCAGTAGAAATCAAATACAGGCAAATGTGAAACTTCTAAAGAAAAGACAAATATTAATAAAATAATTATGTAAAGAAATGTAAAGCTATGACTTTGGTTTGTGCTAGGAAACCAGAGATTTGAACCAGCAATGGAGTTCAAAAATTAATACCTAAAGTTGAAAAATTTTTAAGTAGGAATAATAACATGCCATTTAGAATTTTGGAGGGAAGTATCAAAATAATCAGCTAAAAGAAATGAAAGTGGTTATCTATGTTAAAGAAGAAATAGGGGAAAGGAGACAAGAAAATGTTATTGTTAAATATTTCCAAATAAAATTCAGCAAATCTGTTGGTATGATTTATCACACCAACTATTTAAAGCAGAGAAACCTACGATCATCTCAATAGACTCAAAGAAAGAATTGAATTTCATAAATTTCAGCACCAGTTCTGGGTAAAAATTTTAACCAAACTAGAAGTGGAAAGGAATTCTTTAACCTGGTAAAGTGTTAACCTCCAAAAACCAAATTATATTAATGGTGAAATACTGAAAACATTTTTTTGATTAGGAATGAGACAAGGAACCTATTATCATGGTTTGTATTCAATATAGTACCAAAAGATTCTACTAGAAGTATATGAAAAACAAAAAAAAATTACTGTTGGAAAAGAAAAACTGAGTACTATCCAAATTAACAACAAAGAAAAGTCAAAATAACCTAGAAATTATTAGAATTAATTTGAGAGTTTCAAGAAGCGAGCTGAGTATAAGAAAGAATGGTCTAGTCACCAAGTTGGCATGTTACAACTGATTAGTGATATGAAAAATTCAAATTGGATCCACTCCTCACATGCTACACAAAAATCAATTCCATATATAAAAAAGGAAAAATGTGAAATTCAAAATTTTAAAGTACTTAGAAGAAAATATACTTGAATATATCTTTATGACTACCAGGAAGACAATGAATTTCTAAACAGGACACAAGCAATCAAGAAAAAGATTGATAAATCAAGAATTAGATTTAAGATATTTTTATCAAAAGATAACATTGAGTGAGAAGAAAAAACAGGTGTAATACCAATAAAAGATTCATATCTGGAATATAAAAAGTAGTTTTTGCAAAGTAAGGACAAAAACACACTCAAAAAAATGTGCAAAAATCTTCACCAAAATAAACATATAAAGTATTTCCACCTACTTTCTTCCTTCTGCTTGGTTTTGGTTTATTTTGCTCTTCTTCTCCTAGATTCTCCCATTGTGAGAGTTGGTCTCTGATGTGAGATCTTTCATCCTTATTAATGTAAACATTTGTAGCTATAAATTTCCCTGTCAGCACTTTCTTTGCTGCATCCCATGTTTTTGTACATTGTGTTTTAATTTTCATTTGCCTCAAATATTTCCTAATTCCCTTATGATTTTTTCTTTGACCCATTAATTGTTTAAGAGTGGATTACCTAATTTCCACTTACTTTAAAAATTTTCTCTATAGTTGACTTCTCACTTTATTCCATTGTGATAAGAGATGATGCATTGTACAACTTCAATATTTTTTCATTTATTGAGATATTTTGTGACCTAATACACAATATTTCCTAGAGAATGATCCATATGCACTAGAGAAAAAGTGTATTCTACTAGTATTGGGTGAGGTATTCTATATGTGTCAGTTAGGTTTCATTGACTTGTTCAGGTCTGCTATTTCCTTATTTATCTTCTGTCTAGATGTTCTATCTATTCTTGAAAGTGGTATATTGAGGTCTCCTATTATTAATGTGGAATCATCTATTTCTCTCTTCATATCTGTCAATAATTGCTTCATATATTTTGGAGCTCTGCATTAAGTGCATATGTATTTATAATTATTATGTCTTCTTATTGAATTGACCTTTTATCAGTGCATAGCAACTTTCTTTGTCCCTCATAACAGTTTTTAATTAAAGTGTATTTTATCTGATATTACTGTAACTATTCCAGCTCTCTTTTGGCTACAAATTTTTTTCTCTCCTTTCACTTTCAACCTACTTGTGTCTTTAAATTTAAGGTGAGTCGCTTGTAAACAGTATATACTTGTATCATGCTTTCTTTTTCCAGCATGGGCAGGTGCCAGGAAACGAACTGTATCATGCTTTTTTATCCATTCTGCCAATCTCTGCCTTTTGACTAGAGAGTTTAATCCATCTACATTTAGAGTAACTTATTAACATGCAGGATTTTTTTCTTCCATTTTACTCTTTTGTCTTTGTAAGGCTCATACTTTTTTGTCCCTCAATTCTTCCATTAATACCTCATTTTCATATTTATCTGGTTTTTGTATTTTACCATTTTGAGCCCCTTCTTATTTCTTTCTATATTTTTAAAATATATTTTCTCTGTAATTACCATGGGGCTTAATTATCATTCTGAACCTATAATTATTATATTTGATTTGATACCAACTTAACTTCAATAGCATACACTGTTCCTATAACCCTGCATCCCCCCCATGTTTTTGTTGTGTTTGTTACAAATTATATCTTTATATATGCATATCCAAAACAATATAATTACTTTTTATACATTTGCATTTTAAAACCTGCAAGAATTAAAAAGTGGAAATACTTACCAAAAAATACAATAGTACTGACATTTCTAATCACCCATATGATTATCTCTGTCAGAAGTCTTTACTTCTTTCATTTGCTTCACTCCACTTTCTAGCATCCTTTCTTTTCAGTCTGAAGAACTCCCTTTAGCATGGCTTGTAGGGCAGGTCTACTGGTGAGGATTCTCTCAGGTTTTGTTTGTCTGGAAATGTCTTAATCACTCCCTCATTTCAAAAATCAGTTTCATCAGATATTAAATGTTTGACATTTTTTCTTTAAGCACTTTATTTTGTTCTGCTGCCTTCTTGTCTCCATGGTTTCTGATGAAAAATAGGCACACAATCTTATCATGGTTTCTTGTACATAACATGTTGCTTTTCTCTTGCAGCTTTCAGAACTCTCTCCTTGTTCTTGATATTCAACAGTTTGACTACCATGTCTCTGGGAGTGGTTCTTTTTTAGTTAACCCTGTTTGGGGTTGGTTGGGCTTCTTGAATGTGCATATTTCATGTCTTCCATTAAATTTGGAATGCTTTCTGCATTATTTCTTTAAATATTCCTTCTTCCCCTTTCTCTCTTTTCATTCTGGAATTCTTATAAGATTTATTGGTATGCTTCATAGCTCCACAGGTTTTTTAGGTTCTGCTCACTTTAAAAAATTCTTTCATCTTTCTGCTTCTCAGCCTGAGTCATTTCAATTGCATTGTTCAGTTACTCTTTCTTCTGTCTGTTCCAATCTGTTGTTAAAACCTTCTAAGAAATAATTTCAGTTATTGTGGCCTTCAATTCCTATATTTCTGTTTGTTTCCTTTTAAAAAATTCTATCTCTTTATTGAGAGTGTCATATTGTTCATCATTGTTTTTCTGATATCCTATAGTTCTTTCTCTTTGTCCCTCTGAGTAGATTGAAGATGATTTTTGAAAAGTCTTTGTCCAGTATATTCAAAGTCTGGACTTCTTCATTGCTGGCTTATGAATTTTTATCTTGTTCCTTTGGTGGACTGTCATTTCCTGTTTATTTGTCTTTTAATCTTTTGTCACACACTGCATGTTTTAATATTTTATGGTATTGAATACGGGGCTTAGTCCCTGAACTGTCTGTTCCTTGAGTTTGTATCCAGATAGTAGTATGACAAGAGATTTCCTTGAGTGCCAAGAGCTTAAGCAAAATCAAACAAACCAATGCAAAAGAACACCTTCCACAGTCTTTGCAAATCGACTCTGCTGTTGCTCTTCTTTAGAGTTTAGCCCTCCTATAAAGATGATCAGCCCAAGGCAAATATAAAGAACAGGGTCCTTTCTGCCTTTTCTAAGCCTATGCCTTGTTATATACTTGTGCTTGCTCATGGTCTCAAGAATGCCGCCAATTACAGGAATCCCCTCTTTAATATCTATGAAATATCCCCTTTCCAGGTGCTCTATTGTTTGGCTTTAAGCACATAATCTTTTCTTTCAGGCTGCTTTGATTTCATTGTTTCTTACACTGCTTTAGCTGTATGCATGCTGTTTCTGCCTTCAGGGCAAGTTCTGGGAGGGTGAGCCAAAAATGAGTTTCGTATTTCAGTCTACAGGCTGCCACTCAAAAGTTTGGCACCAACATATAGGAACATTAGTACGTGCATAGGAGTGACTCTGCACCCTCCAGAGCAGGACAGAGACCCACACCAAGCTAGGACAAAGGGCTAGCAAGGGCACATGAACTTTTCCTACTGTTTTTAAACCTGCAATTACTTGATTAGGCACTCACCCAAGTACTGCAACTCTTTAATCTTTTACAGGGGTTTTGAGAAAGATGGCTCTAACAGTTTTTGTTAGCTGTTCAAACATCTGTGGGGGAAATGGCACCCTGGAGTATATTTTGCAGTCCTCTTGGCCAACTGGAATGCCTGGGTATCTTTTAAAGATGTACATGTACTCTTAGTTTTCCAGAGCTTCTATACAATGGGTTGACTTAAACAAGAGGAATTTATTGGCTAATGGTTGTGAGGTTAGGAAAAGTACAAAATTGAGGGAACAGCAAGGCAATGTTTTCTTTCTGAAGATTTTGGTGTTCTGGTATTGGCTCTCTGCAATCATTGCAGCTCTTTGACTTTTATCCCTGTGTCCCATCAAATGATCCTTCCTTTCTTTTCCAGGCTCATTTGACTTCCAGTTTTCTGGCTCCTCCCCGTTCAGACTATTTCTGAATTTCTTCTTCTTATAAAGAACTCCAATAATCCAGATTAAGAACAAGTGTGATTCAGTTGGGCCACACCTTAACTAAAAATAGCATCTCCAAGAGATCCTATTTAAAATGGGTTCATACTCACAGGAATGTGGAATAAAATTAACAATATGTCTAAACTGAAGTATATAATTAAACTACCACATGCACATACTTTTCATTCCAAGGGATTCAGACTATCCCAGAGAAGCTCCTTTAATTTGAATTAGGAAACATTGTATGAAAATACACATAGTGTTTGTTCTAGTTTGCTAGCTGCTGGAATGCGATATACCAGAAATGCAACAACTTTTAAGAGGCGAAACCTGTTAAGTTGCAAGTTTACAGCTTTATGGCCGTGGAAATGTCCCAGTTAAAACAAATCTATAAAAATGTCCAAATTAAGGCACCAACAAGAGATTACCTTCACTCAAGAAAAGCCAAGGAAGTTCAGGGTTTCTCTCTCAATTGGAAAGACACATGGCAAACATGGCAATGTCTGCTAGCTTTCTCTCCAAGCTTCTTGTTGCATGAAGCTCCCATAGGGGTGTTTTCTTCCTTCATCTCCAAAGTTCTCTGGCTACCTGGACTCTTGTGGTTCTCTTGGCTCCATCGTGGCTCTTTTGTCATTCTGTCACTCTCTTCGAAATGCTTCCTCTTTTAAAGGATTCCGGTAAACTAATCAAGACCCACCTGGAATGGGTGGAGACATATCTCCCTCTCCTCAAAGGCTAATACCCCTAATTGGGCATGTCACATCTCCGTGGAGATAACCTAACCAAGTTTCCAAACTACAGTACTGAATGGGGATTTAAGAAAAGGCTGCCTCCACAACCACTTGTTGTGATTAAAACATGACTTTTCTAGGGTACATAATCCTTTGAAATCAGCAGAGTATTTATAAGAACAAAAATAAAAAGAAAACTCAAATACATGTAAGCAAGTGGACAGATAAATAATTTGTAACACAGAAAAAAAAAAAGGAATACAACCATGGAATCAAATGAACCACAGCTTCATGCACAACTTGGATAAATTTTAAAAATACAATATTGAGTATAAAAAAGGCTCAGAAGATCTACTGAAATTATGTTTATAAAACTCAATGACAAAAAAATCAATGACAAGAAAAGCTTTTCAAAAATACGCTTTTAGGAAGACATATACATTTGGCAAAACCATTCCATTTTTAAGACAAGAAATGAAAAACACAAAATCCGGGATACTGTTTACCTTTGTTTGAGGAGGAAGAAACAGAGAGGGGATTTGGAAAACATACATTTATACTTTAAACGTTATAGTCCCTACATAAGGGGTTAGAATAAAAAAAGTGATTTTATTGTTATGCCTAATTACATACACATTACATTCACTCATTTATATGTCAAATTTTACATTAAAATATCTTAAAATATTATTTTTCTTTCTCCTATCACATTGAAACACAAATTCTCACAATTCTTAGACAAATGTACAGAAGGTTTCTTTCCTGAGGATTTATACTCACTTCACCTCTGGTCTACTGACAAGTATCACACACACACACACACACACGCATATACAAAGACACACCATCACCTGAATTTTTGTGGCAATGTAGTGTTGATCCATTAGAGTTAATTGTCAATAGACCTTTATAAAAGGTGCTTGGAAAAAAGGTAACTGCCATTGAATCACTCATGTTGGTGGGTATATAAAAGTATATAAAAGTGGATAAAATTCCCTATTATATCTTTGCCTCTTTTTAGCTCCCTCATGTGGCCACCAGAGAAAAAGTCAAGCATTGCTTGTTATTAGAGATGCATTAACTTCTTAACAAGGCCTATACTGGTATTCCTATATTTTACTATCATGCTGTGTTTATTTGATAGGTTAGAGATAGGCTTATTTACAGAAACAAGCCATAGAAGAAGTTATTGATTCTCTCTACAGTTTTATTACTGGAGTGTTGAAGAAGGGAAAAACAAAGCATGTTACACATGATAGAAAACAGGCAGGGAAGTAATTCTTAAATTAACCAGCAAACCCAAAGTGTGCTCTGCAGAACATAGTGTACACAATTTCCTTAGAGAAACAAACCATTCATCTAGAATCCAAGTTACTTTTCAGGCATTATCATCAATTTGTTGTATGTGAGTTTGAGAAATTTGATGTATTGTCTCCACTGGATAGTCACAGTGAACATTAGTTGAGTAAAGGCTCTGAAAAGTCCTGCAGCCGAAAAAATTGGTTTAACTCTGTGTCATCCAACACTGCTCCTTAACAGTAACATTCTGCAAAAGTACTTTTTAATATATCTTGTCTTAGGACTTAGTGAAACAAAATTTTAACTCCTATAGATTTGTTGCATTTACTTAGGAATCCGATTGTTGTCCTAAAGGTGACACTACCCAAAATTAAAAAAATTCAAACAATTTAGATAAGTATAAACTTGAAAGACCCCCTCACTTCACATTATCTTACTACTCTCTCCAAAGTAACTGCTGCTTAAAGTTTAGTTTGTGTACTTTCACCCATTTTTATGCAATTAAAGAGAAAATTGAGATAGATAGGAAGGTAGATGATTGATAGAAGATAGATGATTAGATAGATAGATAGATGGATAGATAGATAGATAGATAGATAGATAGATAGATAGATAGATAGATAGATAGATAGATATAGATAGATGATAAAAAGATAGATAGATAGATAGATAGATAGATAGATAGATAGATAGATAGATAGATAGATAGATAGATAGATAAATGATAGACTACTTGTTTGAAGCTGCCATGTACCCCAAAAAAGGCCATGTTCTTTCAATCCATTTCTATGGCTGCAGACATGTTGTGGTTGGGACCTCTTACCTAGGTTATTTCCATTTAAGATGTGGCCGAGCTCATTCAAGGTAGGTCTTAATCCTTTTATTGGAATCTTTTCTAAAGGATCAAGGACAGAAAAAGCCAAGAGAGTTTAGAGAGAAAAGCCCCAGAGATGCTAATAAAGGACGCACAGAGGAAGCCATTGAAACCAGAAGCTGAAAGCAATGAAACCCCAGCGTGAAAGACCAGCAGATGCCAGCCATGTGCCTTCCCATGTGACAAAGCTGCCCCATGTGCCAGCAGCCTGTCTTCAGAGTATCATTCTGTTGATGCCTTAGTTGGTACATTTTCATAGCCTAAGAACTATGAATTATAAATGAATAAATCCCCATTGTAAAAACAATACATTTCTGGTATAATGAATTCTGGTAGCTTTAGCAACTGATAGATAGATAGATAGATAGATACATAGATAGATAGATAGATAGATAGATAGATAGATAGATAGATAGATAGATAGATAGATAGATAGATAGATAGATAGATAGATAGATAGGTAGATAGATAGACGGATAGATAGAGGGATGGATAGAGGGATGGATAGATGGATGGATGGATGGATGGATGGATGGATGGTTGGATGGATGGATGGATGATCAATAAGTAGATATGACTAGACACTCTAATATCCATAGTTTTTCATAGATGGAATTATAATCTGTATTAATTTTCTCTAGGACTTTTTTGCATTTTTAGTAGCATAGCCAAATGCACACTTTTTTCTATTTGTTATGGAAATGTCTAAACCTATCAAAGGTAAAGAGAATAATATAATAAATCCATATAATCCCATTACCCTCCTTCAACAATCATCAACATTTTGCACATCTTGTTTCACCTTTTGCATACCTACACTTTTTAATTCTGGGATATTTTGGAGCAAATCCTATACCACCATGCCTTTTCACCTGTAACTATTTCATTTTATACCATTAATTGATAGGAACTTCATTTTATACTACTAACACTTAACTACTAACATACCCAACAAAATCAACAGTAGTTCCTTGATGCCATCTAATGCCCAGATCTTGTTGAAGATTTCTCTAATTGCCTCAAAAGTTTTCTTTTGTAATTGGTGTATCTTTGTATAGATGAACCAAAGAAGGTCCTCATTATGTACCTTATTGTTTTCCCCGTACCATACTTAGCCTTTAATACTTGCCAACTAATAGGCAATAATTATACATTTGGGTTTTTTTTTATTTCCTTGATTACTAATGGAGTTAAACATATCTTCATATATTTATTTGCCTTTTATCATCTTTTTGTGAATTGCAAAACCATTTTCTTTGTCCTTTGTTGTGTTTTTTCCCTCGTAAATATTTGTAGGCATTCCTTATATAATCAGGAAGTCATTCCTTTCTTTTTGTTGCATCACAAGCATTTTCTCCTAGTCTGCTTTCTGTTTTTATAACTTTTAAATTTCATTTGTTTGTCAGTCTTCTCCTCTAAGACCCCTGTAATTTGATGGTATTATATTAAATAGTGGTCTGAATTTGTATCTTTGTCCTAAGAATTGTTTTCTCACCAGCTATTGCAAATTGATTAGTAAACAGCTTCCCTAGCATGGATTTCAGTTAAATTCTAGCCTGGTCTTTAGGAAGACATTCTGCAAATGATCTGAATTATGCATACAAAATTTTACTTCTACAGCACACACACACAACAAAAATAGAGTTAAAACTCCTAGTCCAAGCTTCAATTTTGTATCCTGAAACCACAAAAGATTTTCTTGCCCTAAAACAATAATTCGCTTATTTTGAGCAGCATTTGGCAATAACGAAAATCTAGTACCACCAAAAACAATTCGAAGGGGGTTGTTGAATACTCCCTAAAATGGAATGTTGGTTATCCAGGAATATTCAGAATGATCTCATGCTCTTTTACCAAATAACTTTTGGAAGAGATTATTTTAAATGTATGTTTGAAATCTTACTTCATGAAAACTAGAGCTCTAAAACCCTCTACCATCACTGCAAGCCAGGGAAAATACCATGACAATTTTGATGCATATTTGTAGAATACTCTTTTATGCATATTATTTCTATTGAGGGTAGAACAGCTGCAACAGAGAGTCAGAGAGAGAGAGAGAGAGAGAAAGAGAGAATTAATACATGGAAGTAGAGAGAAGAGAATCTTATGAATCTTGTTAGAAAAAAAGAAAAATGATCCCAAAAGAAGATTCAGGAGAGTTTATGGTTTGTCCTTTCTCTGACTTCAAGGAACAATGCATTAACATCGCTTCTTCATTCACTCAGACAACTGCTCCTATGTTTACCAGTCCCAATATATGTACCCATACGACATGGGATTTCAAGACAAAACATTATACAAGTAAAAATAGTGGTTCCCTCCAATAAATCACATCTCTCTACTTTTCATCTACCTTTGGCTTCCCTACTTCTCGTAAGCTTTGAATCTTTGAAGCTACTCTCTTAAAGCATGTCATACGTCCCGTGTCCAAGTATGGTCGCTATGAGGGAACTGTCACTGAGAGTCCTTGTGGAAAATTAATGGCTAACTACAGAGGGCAAAACTGATAGGACAGATGGCTCTGTCACCACCGCCAGCCTGAGAGGCTGAAAGAAACTCAGTGTCTGGGCAAATACCACTGCGTTTCATACACTTGCTCCTTTGTTAATCCGATCTCCCTGTCAGCAGCTGTCCTTCATTGTTTGGATTGGGGGTGGGGGTGCGGAGAAGGTTGTTTCATTTTCTACAGACATGTTCAATTTCTTAATGACTCAAAGGACACATTTCAGAAATTCCTGGAAACCTCAAACCGGAGAGGAGACTTCTCTGTCATTTCTTTAAAGAAAACAATGAAATTTCTAGTTTGTACAAATGCCAATAAATATTGGTGTCCATCCTGCCATGGATTACTGTATTTAAATTCTTTTAAGAAGTTCTGTAGAAATCACATCTTAAGCTCATATCCAGCTAATACCAACACATAATTACATTAATACAGGTAGGAGAGTAAAAGGTCAGTATGGTAAAAACCAGTCAAAATAGAATGACTAGATGAGTCATCAATTTTCCGCTTCTCAACAGTGTTTTAGAGTCATTTTAATATCCTTTATATTCCATTCCCAGCCCAGTAAAAGGCAATATAAAATAAAGTTATAAGAGGTTCACAAAACATGTTCCCTCTTCCTCTATCTTTTGTCCAGCCTGAAATCTCACTTCTCCATCACCAGGATACCTCTGGCGTTAATAGCTGGCTTCAGAAAAGTGGCAGAATGGCTAAGCTTCTCAAGTGTCAAGGTCATGCCCCAATTGAGCAACAAAAGGATATTCCCCAGGAGAGAGAATCACCGGCATTCTAGTTCTGCATCCTTTATAAAAAAACAAACATGCATCCTTGCCAGGAAAAGTCTTTTTCACATAAATCCTTAAGAGTTTTCATCAATATGTAACACTCCTTTCATTCATTCATTAATGCTGTTTGATTTTTAACCAGGGAATTAGCCTCACTCCTGTGACCTTATACAAGGAATGATCACAGATTTCACTGCAAACATCATTGGTGCCTCAGTTTTCTTAGAGTCTCCTCTGATATTTTTTTTAACATTTTCTATTGTATAATATAACATATATACAAGAAAGCAATAAATTTCAAAGTATATTTTAACAAATAGTTATAGAACAGATCACAGAGTTTGGTAGGGTTACAGTTTCATAATTTCAGGTTTTTCCTTCTAGCTGCTCCAAGACACTGGAGACTAAAAGAAATAACAATATACTAATTCAGCATTCAAATATACTCATTTGTTAAATCCTATCTTCTCTGTTACAACTCCGCCTTCTCTTTTGATCTTTCCCCCAATCTCTAGGGATATTTGGACCATGCCTTTTCTGACTTTTCCATGTTGAAAAAGGGTGTCAACAATATGGGATAGGAGGATAGAACTAGTTGATGTTCTTGGAGAGGCTGGGTTTCAGAACTTATCTGGCCTAGGAACCATATGGAGGGTGTAGGTTTCTGGAAAGTAAACTAAGTGCGTGAAGCTTTAGCAGAATCTCAGAGCCTTAAATGTTCTTTAGGGTTAAAAAGTAGCATAAGAGTAGCCTCCAGAATAGCCTCTAGACTCTATTTGAACTCTTAGCTACTCATACCTTACTTTGTTTCGGTTTGCTTATACTACCAGAATGCACTATAGCAGAAATGGAATGGCTTTTTTAAAAAGAATGTATTAAGCCACAAGTTTACAGTTCTAACACCATAAAAATGTTCAAACTAAAGCATCCAGAGAATGATACCTTGACTTGAGAAAGACCGATATTTGTCACATGGGAAGGCACATGGCTGGTGTCCAGTGGACCTTGTTCCTGGTTTCATTGCTTCTAGCTTCTGATGCCAGCAGTTTCCTCTGTAAGTCTCTGGAAGCTTCACTTAGCTCTTCTAGGACATAACTCTGGTTCTGGCTTGCTTAGCATCTCATGGAAAGGCACATGGCAACTTCTGTTGGGCTCTGCATCTTCAAACATCTGTGTCTAGGCATCTCTGTCAATTCTGAACCAATTGTTTTCTCCAAAATGTCTCCCCTTTTAAAGGACTCCAGTAAAACAATCAAGACCCACCTTGAATGGGCAGAATCTAATCAAAAGGCCATACCCACAACTGGGTGTGTCACATCTCCATGGAAACACTACGATTAAAATTTTCCACCCTAAACAATTGGTCTGGTCCCATAAGATTGGCTCAGGATGAAAACATGGCTTTTCTGGGGTACATAATTGTTTCAAACCAGCAAATATTTTTCCCCCTTTTGATCAGGAAAGTGTTGTCAATCCCATGATGCCAGGACCAGGCTCATCCCTGGGACTCATGTTCCACATTGCCAGGGAGACATTCACCCCTGGATGTCATGTCCACGTAGGGGGTAGGGTAAAGAGAGAATCCACATCTGACCAACAAAGGAGGTTTTCTGGAAGTAATTTTTAGGCATAATCATAGGTAGGCTTAGCTTCTCTGCTGCAGAAATAAGTTTCATAAGAGCAAGCCTCAAAATCAAGGATTTTGCCTATTAACTTGAGAGTCCCTAATATTTGAAACAGTATTAGGGAGTTCTAAGGTAAGGAAGTTAATAAGTTCCATATTTTTATAAGTCTTATATTTTTATGAGTCTTAGGTGTCACATAGGTACCCAAAGTTTCAGAGAAATATCAGGTTATACACATACAGCACAGCATGTCAGAATCTAGGAATAGCACTTTTACTTCCAGATTAAATGAGACGTCTATAAAAGCTTACAATCTAGGTCCCAATTTTCTCATTAGTATTTTCTAAAAGAGACCATACAATATTTGCTCTTTTGTTTCTGGCTTTTTTTGCATGACATAATGTCCCTAAGGTTTATTCACCTCATTGCATGTCTCACAAATTTGTTCCTTTCTGTTGCCACACAATATTCAGTCATATGTATACCCCACAGTTCACCTTTCTGTTTCTCAGTCAGTGTAGACTTCAACCACCTCCACCCATTGAGAATCATGGGTAATGTCCAAAATAAACAATTTTCTGATGTTTTTATAGTTATAGTCCTAGAACTCTAAGGAGCCATTTGCTACTTCTTGAAACTATTTGAAAGCTTCAGGAGGGTCATTACTTTCACATGTTCTCTCTGCAAATGGAGGGAATAATATTATGGAGCTCCTCATTTCTACTTATATGGATGTACAGAAAGTGCCCTCAAAGCAACCTGTTCAGTTAGCAAATGCCTCATCTCACTTGTTAGAAAAAGTCCATTCTAAGAGACTTCCCCTAGGATTCAGATCTCACAGTCAAAGTATCATTGCTCTCTGGTGATGTGATCCTTCTCATTGCCAAATCTGATTTGTAAACTGTTCTGCTAAAGCCATTTGTAAGGGAATTGAGCAGTGCTTGATTTCTTGGCATCTCTATATGCCTTTTACTAAACCTTATAAATATTAAAAACTGTGTCGCACAAAGTCTGAAAATACTTTAATAACAAATCATTTGAAAACAATGAAGAATTGAAGACTAAATTGTTACCTACATGGCTTCATCTGAGCCTCACAAAACACAAGTGGTATCCTTCATTATCCATGAGACCTAACCAACTCCAACTCCATGCTCTTAAATCACATTAACTGAACAACTATTGTATTAAGATACAAAGCACTGGCTACATCTCCATCCCGCTCTTTGCATCTCCTTGGTTTCCTTTAATTCCTGCAACTCTAGCTTTCTCCCGTTCACGTATGCACTGCCATCCTCACATGACACAGTACAATGTATATTTTATATTCTCCCCACTCCTCCACAGGCATATGTTGCATTCCATCATAAAATAAACCATTGTAATTGAATTTGCTGGAAATTAATGGATTTCTATATCTTTTTATGTGCAAGAATAACCACATAAACAAAATTTCAAATAGGAAAACAGTCAAACCACCCTTCAATTTCTATGCATAAACAAGTATATATTGAACATCTACTCTAGGCCAAGTTTTCTGGGAGAATATAAAAGAAGTATATGGAAGTAGTTCTCAAATGTGCTTCAGGGGTCTTCTCAGATGTGCTTCAGGGACCTGTAGCATTCTCAAAACGATTTTAGAGGGGTGCATGAAGCAAAACTATTTTCATAATGTTATTAAGATGCTGTTCTAGTTTGCTAGCTGCCGGAATGCAGTATACGAGAAATGGAAAGGCTTTTCAAAAGGGGAATTTAATAAGTTGCAAGTTTACAGTTCTAAGACTGAGCAAATGTCCCAATTAAAACAAGTCTATAGAAATGTCCAATCTAAGGCATCCAGGGAAAGAAGATACCTTGGTTCAAGAAGGTCGATGCAGTTCATGGTTTCTCTCTCAAGTGAGGAGGTACATGGCAAACATGGTCATGGTTTCTCTCTTATCTAGAAAGGCATATGGTGAGCAACGCTTTATCTGCTAGCTTTCTCTCGAAGCTTCCCGGGAGGCATTTCCCTTCTTCATCTCCAAAGGTCACTGGCTAGTGGACACTCTGTTTCTCATGGCTAAATTGTGCTCTGCTCTCTCTGAATCTCTTTCATTCTCCAAAATGTTTCCTCTTTTATAAGATTCCAGTAAACTAATCAAGACCCATCTGGAATGGATGGAGACACGTCTCTACCTAATCCAGTTTAACAACCACTCTTGATTGAGTCACATCTTCAGGGAGATGATCTAATTAAAGTTTCTAACATATAGTACTGAATAGGGATTAGAAGAAATGGCTGCCTTCACAAAATGGGATTAGGATTAAAACATGGCTTTTCTAAAAGGTACATATATCCTTTCAAACTGGCACAGATGCTATTTGCCTTTTTCTCGCTTACTCTTGCACAAGTGTCACTGAAGTTTTCCTGAGGATATAAGATAACTGATTTCTTAACACAGTGATTGTAGAAGCAATTGCAGAGTGATTGCAGAAGCTGAACTGGAAGAATGAAACTTAGAATACACGGCACACGAAACGATCACTACCAAATGCTCTGTAACCAAGTCATACTTGGCATTATCAATTTGAGCTTCTGAGCTATAAAATCGTTATAACAAAATTTACTGCAGAGGGAGGTTTAAATGAAATTATTGAAGCCAAACAGAACTTTGGAAAACCTCTAAAACATTGGACATATCCTGAATAAAATTCTCTTTTTAAAATGAAAATACTGTTTTTAGTTAGGAGCTAACACTCACAAGTCTCAGCAATGCTGCTGAGAGATCACATAAGATAAGGATTAAAATGTGTCTATTGGGTTTGGCAACAAAGTCACTATTAATTAATCATATTTCTTTTCTCTAAGAACCCCAGCACAATAAAAAAAATGGGAATGTTAAGGACTGATGATGACAGAGAAGGAAAAGGAAAGACAATTTGGGGTCACAGTTTACTTCAAAGGGACAGCGAGCAGTTAAAGAGCCATCCGAGTGCCCTGGTCCGAAGGTAAGGAAGGCATGCCGAAAGTGCCAAACACCAATGGCAAAGCACAGCGTGGTGGTAAAACTGAGGCCGCTCTGGCCCTATGACTTGACTTTGGTACTTGTTAATTACCAAACATATTGGTAAAATGTTACCAAAAATGTTAAAAAATTACATAACCTTGAGAAAATTACATTTTTAAGTCTCCTTTTCTTCATTTATAAAATGAAGATAAAAATAATACACACTTCCTTGGGAAGAGAACTTGCTCTTGTTTTTGATTTGCCTTTCCCCAAATCCCTTGTTTTAAGTCTTTATCATTCTCCTCAGGTAGCAGCCTTTCAGCCCCTGCTCTCTGTGGTAGTTCCCTATTGTGTTTTATATTTATTCATTATTATGTCTATTATTACCTGTCTAGCCCCCTAGAATGGAAGCCCCATTGTTATGGTTTAAATTGCACCCCTCAACAGATATGTTCAAGGCCTAACATTTGGACCTGTGAATATGAACTATTCTTAAATAGCATCTTTGAAGATATTTATTGGCTAAGATGAGCCAATATGACTGGTGTCCTTATAAGGAGAGAATATTTGGACAAAGAGAGAGAGACAAGTAGAGAGAGAGGGTGTGTGGTGGTCATGTGATGGAGGCAGAGATTGAATTATCCTGCCGTAAGCCAAGGAGCATCACAGATTGCCAGTGGTTTATGGTGCCACCATAAACAAGAGTACTGGAATGGAATGGAGTCTCTCCTTTAGGAGAAACCATGGCCTTGTCTACTTGTCAGTTTCAGGCTCCTAGCCTCCAGGACCATGAGACAATAAATTTCTGTTGTTTAAGCTAGCTGGTCCATAGTACTCTGTTATAGCTGCCCTGGAAAACTAAGAAACTTATGAAAGCTCAGATCATAGCTATCTGAAAAACACCTCAGGTTCACTTCTGTTTCCTCAGTACCTGGAAACAGTAGTCTGGATAAAGGAATACAGTTGTTTAGTGTGGGAGCAGACATGTAAAATCAGTAGAAGGAGATTACTTAGTTGGGTACTGGATTACATTATTTGAATTATCATGTAGTTGTTTAAACTATTTTATAGAAGTCATTATAAAGTATCTCAAAGCTCACCTAAAATGGTTTACGTTTTGTTGGCAGTGTATCTAGTAGAGTATTCCTTGGATTTAGTAGAACAAGTGTTCATTCATCCATTAAATCATTCATCTATCTACTTGTCTACTGTGAGTCCAGAACTCTGCTTAGTACTAAACAAACAAGATAATCATGGTCCCTAACTTCACAGAGTTTATAGGTTACTGGGAAAGATTATTTCTAAAAGTAATAATTCTTTTTAAAATATGGGTGTTGTGTCAGGGGAGATACAAGTTGCTATGGAAACAGGGTTGTCCGTTGCTATGGAAACAGGGTTGTCCGTGTGGGGCAAGGAGAGGGAGTCATCAAGGAAGTCTCTCAAAGGCAAATTACAGGAAAACACCTGGCAGATTAGTATGTGTTAGCCAAGTAAAAAGAGAGGAAATTGTTTTGTAGGTTAAGAACCCCAACTGATTAAAGTTTCTGAGATGAGGCTGAGTGCTTTTGACAACGTAAAGGAGCTCAAGAATAGTGGGAAGCCACGGAAGTTTCTCAAGCAGGGGAATAACCTGATCAGAGGTAGTGACTACCACATGAAGGATGGGTTTGGGGGAGAATCAAGGCTGAAGTAGAAAAGACAGTTAAGAGTTATGGCAGGAATCCTTATGAAAGGCAGTGGTGCCCTACACTAAGGGATTGGTGGAGTGAACTTTGAAAAGTGGGACTCATTCAGAGATCGTGAAGAGAAAGAATCATAAAGTTCAGTAGCCAATTGGATGCCTGAGATGCAAAAAAAGAAAAGATCAATGGTGGCCCAGAAATATCTAATGTAACCCTGCTCTTTCATGCCTCATGGTGTTTGAAAAGTCAAGAAGTCTCAGTCCATTACCAGAAAAAAACCAGCCTTAGTCAGAGTTAGTCATGATCGACATCTAGAGCAGGGTGTAAAATATTTCTTTACTGTTTATATTCAAGCAAAGTTAGCTTCAGATAAATGCCTAGAACCTCTTCTCCCTTATCTTCCTTGCTTGGAAATCCAGACTTCACCCCACATCTGCTCCTTCTGGCTGAGACTGGCAATGTTCCAAAATCCTTTGCCAGAGATTACAACTGTCCACTTCTATTCTATGCTTGAAGAACAATAGGGAACTTCAGCACAGAGAATTTACAAGATAAATACACCTCTTCTTTACTACTATTCCTCACTTGCAGAGTATAATTTTGATGGTTTTCTGCTCGATCTCTTCCTCCCCACAAGACTGGAAGAGACAAGGATCCAATGAGAACAAAAGCTCCATCCTGACACAGTGACTTAGATGACTAGACATGGTAATGCAATTCACAGGGCTAAGGTACACTGGAAAAAGAGCAAAGATGGGGAGAAGTGTCGTGATGAGATACAGGTCAGCATTCAGAGACTCCCAGAACAAAACTGAATTAATAGATGAACTAGTAATACACATAAAATAATTATGGGCATATAGAAGTTAATTTAAACAATGGAAATAAATAAGTTTATAGAACCATAAGAGAAATTCTCAGGACAGAACTCCAAGGAATCCCAACATTTAAAGCACAGGTAAAGGACAACTCTATAAAGGTAACTGAGAGGAGGCGGGTCAAGAGATAGGAGGAAAACTAAGAGAGTGTGGTGTTATAGAAGCCAATGGAAAAGAACATTTCAAAATGGAGGGAGTGAGATCAGTTCAATGCTGCTGAGAGATCAAATAAGATAAGGATTAAAATGTGTCTATTGGGTTTGGCAACAAAGTCACTGCAGTCCTGACAAAAAGTAGTTTAGTGGGTATGCTGTTTTGAAACTGCCATGCTCTTTAATCCTCATTCAATATTGCTGGGTGGGATCTTTTTTAATGTTTCCATGGAGATGTGACCCACCCAATTGTAAGTGGTACCTTTTGATTTGGTGATTTCCGTGGATGTGTATCTCCATCCCCTCAAGGTGGATTACTTATTAGAGTCTGCTCTAGTTTACTAGCTGCCGGGATGCAATATACCAGAAACAGAATGGCTTTTAAAAAAGGGAATTTAATAAGTTGCTAATTTATAGTTCTGAGGCCAAGAAAATGTCCCAATTAAAACAAGTCTATATAAATGTCCAATCAAAGGCATCCAGGGAAAGATACCTTGGTTCAAGAAGGCCGATGAAGTTCAGAGTTTCTCTCTCACGTGGAAGGACACATAACAAACACAGTCAGAGTTTCTCTCTCATCTGGAAGGTACATAGTGAACACAGTCAGGGTTCCTCTCTCATCTGGAAGGGCACATGGTGAACATGGCATCATCTGCTAGCTTTCTCTCCTGGCTTCCTGTTTCATGAAGCTCCCTGGGAAGCATTTTCCTTCTTTATCTACAAAAGTCACTGGCTGGTGGACTCTGCTTCTCGTGGCTATGTCATTCTGCTCTGCTCTCTCTAAATCTCCTTCATTCTCCAAAATGTTTCCTCTTTTATAGGACTCCAGAAACTTATCAAGACCCACCCGGATGGGTGGAGACATGTCTTCACCTAATCCAGTTTAACAATCAATCTTGATTAAATCACATCTCCAAGGAGATGATCTAATAACAGTTTGAATGGCTGCCTTTACAAAATGGGATTAGGATTAAAACATGACTTTTCTAGGGTACATACATCATTTCAAACCAGCACAGAGTCCTTTAAGAAGCAACCACTTTGGTAAAAGCTTCAGAGCCCACAGTGCCAAAAGAGTCCACACAGCCAAAGATCTCTGGAGATGCAGAAGGAAAACATCCCTTGGTAAGCCTTATGAAATGAGGAGAGAAAGCTAGCAGATGAAACCATGGCCTTCCCAGCTGACAGAGGAGTTCCAGACCCATCTGCCTTTCATGAATTAAGGTATCTTTCCATGGATGCCTTAGTTTGGACATTTTTATAGCCTTAGAACAATAAACTTGCAACTTAATAAATTCCCCTTTTAAAGCCATTCTGTTTCCAGTATATTGCATTCTGGCAGCTTTAAAAAATGAAAACAGTGGGATATAATATATTTATTTGTCAATAACAATATTTTTCTTCAAGTTTGAGTATTATATAGCCTGGTAATAAAACTATAACATTTTGATTAATGAAAGGTGCCTGACAAAACCCTTTTCCAATTCCTCTCTAAGTATTTTGCTATGCATTCAATTTAGCAGTATTAAGGGACTTTAAAGACATGGTATTCTTTTGTTGTTCAGATGTGATCTCTCTCTCTAAGCCAACTCTACAAATAAACTCAGTACCCATCCTCCCTCCTTGGGGCATGATTCCTAGGAATGAGCCTGGCCCTGGCATCATGGAATTGAGAATGCATTTTTGACCAAAAGGGGAAAAAAGAAATGAAACAAAATAAAGTTTCAGTGGTGAAGAATTTCAAATAGAGTTTGAGAGGTCATTCTGGAGATTATTCTTATGCATGACCGTTTTAGTTTCTAGTGTATTAGAATAGCTAGAAAGAAACAGCTGGAACTGTTGAGCTGCAATCCAGTAGCCTTGATTCTTGATGATGAGTGTATAACTATACAAATTTTATGGTGTGACCATCTGATTGTGAAAACCTTGTGACTGACACTCCTTTATCCAGTGTGTGAGCAGTTGAGTAAGAAAATAAAAACAAAGAAATAAGTAAATAATATGGAGGAATAAGGGGAATGGGATGTTTCGGCTGTTCTTTTTAGTTTTATTTTTTATGTGTGTGTGGAGTAATGAAAATGTTCTAGAATTTATTATGTAATGAATGCACAGCTATATGATGATACTGTGAATCACTGATTGTATACATTGGATGATTATACTGTATATGAATATATCTCAGTAAAAATGCATTTTTAAAAAGATGGTATGTTTTGAGGTTAATTTAAATGCCTTCTTTCCTGATTGGTCACTCCTAAGCAAGCATTAAATCCTCCAGTTGGTGAAATACTGAAATAATTTATTGCAGGTGGAAAGTATCTTCAGCCTGAAAGTTTCAATGGAGCAGAAGTGTTGGGCAACAAGGGAAAGGTGCCCATACTAGAAACATAATGATGGGAAATGCTGGAAGGTTTAGAGGAATCAAGACACCCCATGAATCACAGCTACAATTAAAGGGAAGAATCTGAAATTACCAGGGAGAATGTGGTAACTTGCAAGTGATTATATGAGCGAAGTGGGGATGTTATTTGGTTGACTGGGTTTGTCTCTTTTTTTATTTCTTTGACCCTGGTTTTAAATATTGTGTGATAAAAAGAGTAGCAGCCTAAGAGTCTGGTTGCTCAGGTTTAGGTCCCTTGACAGACAGCAATGAGCTGTCATCAGACTTTCTCTGGACTTTTATGGCTCATCTCAATGAAGTACAGAGCTATCTATGTCATATAGTCATGTCCGATGTGAAGACAACTACTTCCTTATATAAGTCCCAAGTTCTATCAAAAGATGTATTTGCCATTCTCTCCAACCCATCTTGCACCTTTGGTCTCCCTGTTTGTTTACATCTCTCTCTCTCCATCACATCTACTTGAAAAATCTCATCTCCATAATCACTGAAAAGAGAAATGCTTTTTTTTTCTTCTAAATTCCTTCACAGAAGGCATGTGACAATCATGCACAACCATATTGGAAATAGGCAGAAGAGTGACGGTCATGTGTTTAGCAAGAGCCCAGGCAACAGGCCAACACACATTGGAGCTAGGGTGGAATTTCTTGCCCTGTGAAAATGTAGTGTTAAATCTTCCTCTCCCTCTTCTCTCTTTCTGTACAAGTGGATCCCTCCTGAACAGTGAGCTGTCACCTGAAACTAACAAGGAGGCTGTGTCTCCCAGCAATCTGAGCTATGGTCAAAAGTGCATGACCTACCAGCCATATTGGGATATTGGTACCATATTGGGATATGGTAGTAGAAAAGTAGAATAATTCTTCTACTATTATCTCAAACTGCTATTGAAGAGTCGAGAGGCTACTCTGGAAGTCACTCTTACACAAGCTTCAGTTAGACATTGCTACTTATCATAACTTGCCAAACCCCAACCAGGACCACTCCAGCCAATCCTAAAGAACACCTAGGGCAATATATAAGATTCTACAAAGGTTCTATGCACTAGGGTAAACTTCCAGAAACCTACAATCTCCGATGGGTCCCTGGAGCAGATATGTCCTGAAACCTAGAGGGCCCAGCTTCTCCAGAACTTCAGCTCATGCCATCTCCCTACCCCATATTATTGACAGCCCCTCCCAACATGATAAATTTAGAATGGTCATAGTGCAAATATCCCTAAAGAGTGGGACAGAAAGATCAAAGGTGATGGTGGAATTATACAGAGAAGGTAGGGTTTAACAAGCGAATATGACTGTTGAATCATTAAATTTATATTTCCTTTAGTCTCCAGTATCTTAGAGCAGCTAGAATCAAAAACCTAAAATTGTGGAATTGTAACCCATACCGAACTATGAAATCTGTTCTACAACTAATCATTTTGATATACTTTGAAATTTATTGCTTTTTTTGTATTTTTGTTATTTTTCACAAAAAAAAGAAAAAAAATCAATTATAATGATTTAAAAAAATATTTATTTCTTCTAGCCTCCTATATTCTGGGGCAGCTAGAAGGAAATATCTGAGAGGATGGTATGGTAGCCCATGACAAACTCTGGGATCTGTCCTGTAACTACTTGTTGAAGAGTGCTTTGAAATCTATTGCTTTTTCTTTTTCTTTGCTTTGTATATATGTTATATTATATAATTTAAAAGTTTTTTAAAAAGCTGCTGTTGAATTTTTGTGGTGTTGTTTAATTTTTCTTTCATTTCTGTCTTGTAGAAGCCCTACAACCTCAGTATAAAATCCCTAAGTTATTTTTGGAAGATTTTTCATAATTGTTAGGTACCTACAGTTGCTAAATAGATTGTGCACTCCTTAACAAGAGAGACATATTAGGATTTATCTCTCAATTCCCCACAATACTATACCTATAAAGTGGGCAGCCAAAAAATATTTACTAATATGATTGAAAAAATTATGTGCTAAAATATTTTGAAAAGCTTAAAACTATTATGCAAATGTAAGGAATTATTGTTCCTATCTTTTGATTTCATTTTATGACAACCCCTCGTCTATCAAATACTTGTCAACTAGAAAGAAAATACCCGAACATTCCTCCATAATGCAAAATACTTCCGAATGCTGACATTTTTGAAATTTAAAAAAAAAATTATATTACTCTAAAAGATAAATCTGTTTGCTCTGCTTGGGTCACCATCTATATCAATAATGTGATATGTTATTGCTGCTCCTTAAACTCTCCTCCAATTGGTCCAGACCTTTCCTGACAAAATTGGGCTGCTGTGGCAATAGTGATTGTTAGAAAGCCAGAATGCAGTCTAGTTAGTTGGTCTATTTTAATTCAAATTCTGCATAATAGAAACAGTTTGCTAAGATGCATGTGACTGAATTGGCCCATAGATAGGTCCAATTTCTCTTAAATAGACATCTCCTTTTTGTTGAAGACAAGTATGTCGTCACAATTTGGCCCCCTAATTTTAGCTACAAGGGTTTGCCTAGGCACCAAGCTCCAAATCCAGGCCAGAAATAGGCAGAAGAGTGACGGTCATGTGTTTAGCAAGAGCCCAGGCAACAGGCCAACACACATTGGAGCTAGGGTGGAATTTCTTGCCCTGTGAAAATGTAGTGCTAAATCTTCCTCTCCCTCTTCTCTCTTTCTGTACAAGTGGATCCCTCCTGAACAGTGAGCTGTCACCTGAAACTAACAAGGAGGCTGTGTATCCCAGCAATCTGAGCTATGGTCAAAAGTGCATGACCTACCAGCCTTGACATGCCAACTTGGACCACAATTTCTGGAATGGTTGGGAAAAAATATTTTAATGTAGTTCAGTTTGCTATACTATTTTATTAGTAACTTCAAAAATTCACAAAATACAGGTTTCAAGAGCCTCAACATCCTCAGCACATAACATGTGGTAGTTCATTTTTTACTATAGGAAATTACCTCTGTTCTTCTACCACTTTCTCTTTCTCATTTTGTCTTTTTTTGTTTTTTGTAAATGAAATCTCCCACTCACTTCTTTCTTTCCTGCCTCTGATTATTATGTGTGATAAAAGGATATTTTCTGTGAAAATTCCTAACTTTATAAATGCATCTTATTGTACTTTATATATTTAAATTCAATCCATACGTCTGGGGCCCTTATATCCCCTTTCACAGAAACTCTGCCATGTGTTACCATAGGCCATAGAACCAAGAGTAAAAATAGCATATTTGTGAATTCATTATTTGTTTTTTATAGTACCAATTACCTAGGAGGCTTAAGAGGACATAAGAATGAAAGAGTCTCAAGGATCAGAAAAGATGGAGAAGCCTTACAACCTCAGTATAAAATCCCTAAGTTATTTTTGGAAGATTTTTCATAATTGTTAGGTACCTACAGTTGCTAAAATTCAAAAAGCACCATATATTACAACCAACCACCAGGTTTTAAGATGTAATTAAATTTCTGCACTCTAATAAAACACTTTACCCTATGGAAACTCCTAAGGCACGTTAATGTGTCCCATTCAGGGGGATATTTGACCTTCACTTGGATCTGAAGGGCAGACCCAGGCACCCCTTCATATGTGAAGGGCATAGGCCTTAGGAAGATTTTGTCCAGGGGTAGTAGAAATGGATTTGCCATGATTCTTCCCTTTTCACTGTTTCCAATTTGAACTACATGCTGCAGGTAGAGACACCCTCCGACTGCAGACCTAAGTACTCCAAATCCTGGTAAACAAACCTCTGTGATACAAATTAATTCAGCGATCAGTAACATCGCTGATTAGTTAGTGATCTGGTAAATGGAGATGAGCCAAGGATGTATCTGATGATCCAAGCTTAAATCAAGGAAAGTTCTAAGCATTATGTTAAATATTTTGATCATCATTCTTACTGACCTGAGATGGATTCTGAAAGCTTATTTGGGAGTCTTAGAAGGAGAGAAAAGTGACTTCTGGATTTTTGGTCAAAAAGCACTCCTTCTCCCTCTGTGAAAGTCATCCTCCTGGTTTCCTGGGACCCATGAGGCTCTCTCCTGCCACCAGGCATTGACACCCTTTGCTTTTCTGTTGCTTTCCTCTCCCCTAGGTCCTTTTGCCTGGCTAACTTCTACTCATCCTTCAAGTCTTGGATTCTGTGTCACTTCTTCCAAGAATAAAGCCATAAGAGGGCAGGGAAACTTGCTAAGGCAAACAGGTCAGCTGGAGAAACCGGGATCAATGCCTCAGCCAAATTATCCACAGCTCCTCATTATTGATTTTGCTGTTGTTCTTATCAATTTTCTGTGTTTAGTCATAATCATAAAACTCTTAAAATATGAAGCGTACAGTTATTAGGTACTAAGAAATGGTAACAAAGAAGGAAAACCTTTGCTCTCAAAGAGATCAGAGCCTAGAAAGAGGAAGAGACAGAAACAACTTAAGGACAGCACAAGTCAGTAAGGTTGTAACCAGGATGGGAAAAGCGCTCCAGGGATATAATATTTTAATCAGTACAGCTGAAGGGATGAGTAAGATTTTTTAAGCGGAAGAGACAGGAAGAGCCCTCTAAACAGGCGAATACTAATCAAAGGAACAGCAACAGCGGGGGACAGCGTGGGTTCAAGCAGTGGAAAGAAAAGTGTTGAGGTGCCTAGAAGTGAGTGATGGTGGAGGTGAGTGAGCAGGGCTCAATTCAAAATGAAAATATGAAACCCCTAGTCCAAAAAGCAAGGGTAAAAATACAGCTAAAAGTACCAATACATAGTGCTTTTTCCTTTAAAAAAAAAAAAGTAGTGGGTGGCTGCCGTGGCTCAGCAGGCAGAGCTCCAACCTGCCGTGCTGGAGGTCTGGAGTTCAATCCCTGGTGCCTCCTGCCCATATGCAAATTTAAAAAAACAAAAAAAATTAAAAATAAAAAATAAAAAAAAAGTAGTGTGATAATAATGATACAAATAACAGCATAAACTTATAAATTGGAAAATAATCACATTTTTTGCATCATAATTTTACATAATACAATGAATAATAATATTTTATAAAAGTGATGTCTTCATTGATCATATGCATCTACTGGCTGATTTTTCTGCAAATTCATTTATTAGGGCATCAAAATTTGTGCTTTTAACAACTTCATTTTCAAATGATAAAGTTGAAAACAATATCACTCACTCTTGGCAAATGCAAAATCACAAATAATTTTAAATCTTCAGCAAATCTCTGTACTAATACAAATTCACTGGAACTGTTAAGAATATTGTATAGGCTGTGACAACATTGGGATACATTTCTGATAAATTATGTCATAATACACATTTTAGAGCTGATATTCTTATCGAACATTTTTTTTTAAGTTTAACCCTTCATAAAAATCAATTTCATGTAAATCTGAATTTAATTTAAAAAAATATAGGGCAGGCAATAGAGGCACAGTGGCAGAGTTCTTGCCTACTATGCCGGAGACCCGGGTCTGATTCCTGGTGCCTGCCCATGCCCCCAAAATAATAATAATAATAATAATAATAAATTTTAATGTAAATTTATACAATGGCTTTTCAAGTTTCCTCTGACATTTTCTGGAACTTGTCATAGAAGAAATAGAAAGTAGCTTCATTATTTGCATGTAATTCAAAATACTTATTTTTATGCATTCTTCACCATCTTCAATCACATAAGAAAAACTTAATTTAAAAATTTTCTTCCTTATTAGTGGTTTATATGGAAATTGCATTCTTTTCTGTTGAATGTGACAATAAAGATTGTACTTAATTTCTATTTCTATTTCTAAGCCTGTGGATATTTCCTTTGCAATGCTGTAGAAGTTTACACATCCAGAGATTCCAAACTTTTTGGTGAGTTCAAAAAACTCCCTCATATGCTTTATTCCAATGTCCATGCATACTGTTTATATTTTGTAATAATTTGCTGACAAAGTTTACTTCCTGTTCACCGGCAGTTTCTGTCCTACAGGCAGCTCCTAACCCTGCACTCAGGCCAGAGTTCATATTTGTGCAGAGGCCACAGGGATGGGGTCCAGGGATGGTCTAGCACACCAGCCTCCTGCCTCGGTTCAGAATTGACACCATACAAAGCTCCTCCTCTCTCCCCAGGGCTGCCACTGCTCCTGCCTCTGCTCCTGTCATTGCCACCTCCAACTGTGCCTTGGTTTCAGCCGTGGCTGCCCCACTGGGGTTTTAGGGCATTCCAGACTGCTCCAGCACCTGCATGTGGGGCAGCCAGGCCAGATGCAAGGGACCCAAGCATTTACATTGAGATGCTGCTGCTGCTGCTGCTGTTGCAGCTGGCGGGGAGGGGGTTACCTCCTCTGCTTAGATGCATGCCCCTTTGACCCATTGAACTTCACCAAAACCTCTACATTCAAAGACTAAAAGATTTAAACTTTTGAGAAGTCCACAGCAGGACATTACAATAAGCCTGGGGCCCCTCTTGAGAGGAGGGGTCCATTGTGACTGCAGTGGGTGGGAAAGGGAGTCTTTCAGGTAGTCTGGGGACAGGTTTTTGCATTCTCTTAAAGCCTTAAGAAAGAGCTTATGATATATCCTGTGGGGAACAAGGGAGTCACTACATATTTTGAAGTGAGAAAGAGACATTAAATTTTAGAAAGGACACTCTGGTGTCCAATCTAGTAAAAGACTAGCCGATAGATCAACCAGAAGCCTGCTCTGAAAGCCAGGCAAACAGATTGGAGGGACTGGATTTGGGAACGATAACAGATTCAAGAAATAAACACAGTAATTTGAGTACCAAATATGTGCTAGGCACTTTACAAACATTCTCTTTAATCCTGGCACAACCCTCTAAGGTGGATTTTATCCCCATTTTGCAACTCAGGAAGTTGAAATGCTGAGGCACTGGCTGCCCAGGTCCGCACAGCAGGCAGGTGCAGAGCTGACCTTCAGCCTTTCCCTGGGTCCCCACTCTCTCCTTCCAGGGTCCCCACTTCTCAGCTTGGGGAGAAAGTTCTAGAAGGTGGTGACTGATCTCTGCGAGCTCCAGTGAAAGGAAAGAGTCAGATTCATTTAACATCTTCCCCTCTCCATCCCCCAGGTCCTCAAACTTGCCCACATCTATTATTCCATTTGTCCTTTTTAAAACTCCTATGAGATCAAAAGGACTAAGGTCTAACAGGGGACACAGGGCGGTAGACTCTTGAAGTCACGGGTACAGAGTCAGTCGGCATCTCTAAACATTCCTTCCCTTTCCTTACTGCTTCTCCAGTTATGGTCGCACAGTGCTCCAGCTGGGTTGGGTTTGGTGTTTGCTTTTTTTATCTGCTACCACACCTACGTATCTCCCCTTCGTCACTACAAATTTGGCTCAAAAGCCTTGGGAAGTGTGTTTATTTCCCAGACTGTAGAGATGCTGCCCTCATTTGGTTCAGGAATAGCTCACCAGGCAGGGTTAGGAGAAATGAAAGAGATAAGGATGTAAATGAGTGAGGTGATTAGCACCCAGTCAGCGCCCAATATATGTCAACAGCCTCAATCTCTAGGGAGAGATGTTTAAAGGGCCCTTTTGCTTTCCTTATCTCTCACAGAGCGGTTGAAATCCCTTACTCAGTGACTATTCCCATGCTTCAGAGAAACAGAGTCACAGCCTCCAAACTGAAAATCACTTTGCATTCATCGGTCAAAAAAAATATATTGAATACTATGAAAAAGACACTATGCTTGATGTTTTAAAAATCTGACATTCCCTATTCAGTTAACCTTAAAGTTCTTGGGAATTGATAACACTGGAATATATTACACGTGGCCACATATGAACAAACTAAGAGAATGAGTCTTGTGGAATTACTTCATCAGGTCCCGGGCCAGCTCTCCACAAGCAATGACATTCAATTACTCTCAGTTTAAATAAGTCAGAAATCATTTTAGCATAGAAAGTTCCAAAGGACCAGTTCATTTCCCATTGTACCAATCCTTGTAGTATTATTCCTTAAAAAATGAATATTGAACGGCTTAGCCATTTTTTTTTCAGGATAAAAATAAAGTTCTATTCAACATTTCAAGCCTACATAACAGTGAGGGAGGGGCCCTCACATTCACTGAGCAATGGCCTTGTAACACATACCAAGAAGCCCCTTTGTATACATTTCCTCATTGATTTTGACAACACCATTTTTACTTCTGTTTTATAAATGAAGAAATTGGAACTCAGAGAAGTGAAGTTTAATTGACCACACATCACAGCACTACTACCAGACGGAGCCCAGAATTTTATTGTAATTCTGTCTGACTTTAAGTGATCAACTTGTGTCAGAAATCAGAACTTATAGTTCATTCCTGGACCCTTGACTAAGTAGCATAAAAAGCCAGCACATGAGTACAAGCCTATCCCAAAGCAGAAATGTGGTCTTACTATCTAAGAGAGGTTCAATGTCATTTATTTCTTTTGTGACTTCAAAGCTAATCGCTATTTTGCAAATAAACAAATTGTTTCCTGGAGTTTTAGTAAAATTAAAGCCGTAGAACAGAAATAGCATTCTCACAACAGGTCCTCAAAAAACATCAGCTTCTGTAGGAAAGTGAGAAACCATTGCTTCCCCCACTGATAATCCTGGCAAACCCAGAAATACTGTGAATGAGCTTGAGTTAGGCAGCTGCTTACAGTTGTATCCTGTATACTCTGCTTAGCAACAACCTTTTGGTCATCCAATGCTGAAAGAGCCGCGGGAGCTGTGTACTGACCCCATGGAATGTCTGCAGCACTGGACCGGCAGGGTGCTGGAAGGCAGGAGATTCGAGAAGGGCTGGCAAGTGTGGGCTGGAAGGAGCCCACAGCACTGAAAGACGTGCATGTGTCCAGTGCAGGGAAGAGAGTTGGGCCACCCAGAAACATCTGATTGACCAAGCAGAGGCAAAGGTTACCTGGATAATCTTTTTAAAGGACCGAAGGTTGTGCGAGGCACCTGACTTCCCAAGCCACGCATCCGAAGTACATGCTCTCTAGTCATCTCCCTGCTCTCGGTTGCTCAAAAAACCTTATGAAGTCTCTTGCATTTCTTACCTACTGGAACCCACACCAACTTGTGTTGTACTTATTCCTGCTGATCTATTACTGTCATGAAGAGGTGAGTCACCTCCTTCCCCTTCTCCTTGTCTTCCTCCTCCCCCTTCTCACCTCTTCTCTCCCAGATTTCCCTCCAGTACACAGAGGCTATTGACAGTAGCAAGATTCCAGCAGGGCCTGAGAGGTGACCCTGAGCTGTGGGGGATGAGGCTTCAGACATATTCTCTTAGGAGAGAGCCTTGAGGCATGAGCTCAAGAGGACAATGCAAATCACCTGTAATCCCATCACTAAAGAGATCGCCATTAACATTTTGATAATTTCCTCCCAGGCCTTTAAAAATATCTAGAATTTTTTTGTCACAAAATTAGGATTATGCCAAAATTGCATACATAGAATTGTATACAGCCTACCTTTTCACTCAACATCATATATAATCAACATTTTCTCATGTCAATGAATATTTTTAGGGGACAAGATTTTTTAAATAGCTTCCTGACACACTGTCTTATAAATATAATTTATTTAAACATTTTCTTGTTGATAGACATTTGGATTGCTTCAGGGGATTATTATCAAAATAATGCTGTAATAAAAGTCCTGCAAAAATCATGTCTGTACATTTATGTTTATTTCCATAAAATACTTAGAGCTAATATTTACTGGATTCTTAACTTTACACTTATCTCATTCAACCCTCACAGAATCCTATGAGGTAGGTACTTTTATTTTCTACATTTCACAGTTGGTTGGGGGCATGGAGAGGAGTTAAATAAATTGTTCAAGATCACACAAGAAAAAATAGTGGAGTCAGATTCGATTTCAGGCAGCCTTACTCCAAAGCCTGAACTCAAATGCTCTGCTGTGACTTTCTAGACATGCAATTCCATGGAATCAAGGCTATGGAGATATTTTAAATTAGTGTCTGTTTGTTTGTTATAAAAGTAATTCCTAAAACTGGTATAAGAAAAATCCAAATGGCAGAGGGTGGTATTAAATGAAAAGTCCTACTCCCAAGGGTAAGCACTAAACCTTTCTTCTCTTCTCTTCTCTTCATCCTCCTTCATCTTCTCATTTTTGTTGTTGCTATTTTGATGAGTCCCATGATAGTTTTCAATAAAGAAAAAGTTTGGGGACCAGGAGTTGTGGTCAGTTATTGAAAAAGTCGGTCAACAGGGGAATCCTCGTAAATGATACATGTAAAACATGGCTGTGTGGCCAAGACCTCTTGTCCTATTAAAGACAAAGCCGTCCAGCATCTCATGATCTGTCATATATTGACCACAGCTGTAATGTCCAGTCCAGGATTTACAATCTTAGAATGAGGAGTTGAAGCCAGCTACATAGAAAACTCAATCTGTATTGCCTTAGTTTCTTGCAGTCTTTTAATATTGCCCGCCTGCTCCTAATCCAACACCAGTATTTTTCTAGCAACACACCTTAAAAAAAGCATACAACAAAGCATGTTCAAAGCATTCAACTGACTTTTCAGAGAAAAGCACCTCTTAAATCACACTCATTTTTTGCTACCAAAATTTAATGTTTTTGTTACTATAATGACATGTATGTATGTAATCATGAAGGCATTTATATAATTGTGTATATAGTAACTTAACTATGTACAGATTTTTGTCTTGTTTAGTCAAAGACAGGTCTGTGACAACACAACTGACTCTTGGGTGAGCGTACAAATGAATTGATGGGCACCGAAGTATATGAACACCTAGAGAGGTCATTTCAGAGAACTACAGTTTTATACTCATAGCTCTATTTTTTTAATATGTCAACTTTGAGAAATACCTAGTAACTCCTAACTGTGAGCCCAACACTTCATACCAGCTCCTCTCTTTCCTTCTTTTGTTAATATTACTTTAATTCTTCTATTATTTGCCTTTTAAACTTAACACCTGACGCTCTCTTTCTTGTCTCAATTTTAGAGAGTATCTCTCAATACCGTGCTATGTCAGAAGAGCAAATTCCCCCCCACATCTCTTCTCCATCTCCATGTTCCAACTTCTAACAACTATATCACTATTTTTACATTGCCTGGGCTTATAATACTTGCTTTCCAATCTGTAACTATACTTAAATGTTAAGTGTCTTATTTATAGTTTGATTCTAAAAATTGAAAAAAAAGCGGTAAGACTCTGTAAGTCTTCACAGCAGAAACAATAGTATGATTGGGCCCATAGAAAATGAAATGGCAATTCTATCTCCATATATCTGTGTTATTTAAAGGAGCGTGATACATGTATATGTATGGCAAGTGAATTCGTATTTCTTCTATTTGTTAATAACCCCAAATAATGTTATATTTTACCTTGTTTTATAGCTGGACTATATACACATTTTGGAGGGTGTGTGGAACATCGTTGGAATATCAACTTCCCGTTGTTTCTTGTTTTGGTTTTTTTGTATGCTGTCTGGTGGGGTCACATTTCATTATTTTTCCATGTGAAAAATCCTGTTATTGCAGCACCATTTGTTGAATTTTATTTGTTTGTTTTTGGGGAACTGCATGGACCGGGAATTGAACCCAGGTCTCCCACATAGCAGGCAAGAAGTCTACCACTGAATACCCTTGCACCCCCACCTCCTTGATTTTTATTTTCATTTATACTATCATCACTGATTCTTAGATACCATGCCTAATTTCTCAGATCTCATCCTTCTTTTGCTGGAGTAAATTTTCTCGTAATTTGTAATAGTCGGTGCTGTTGTTATAAATAATCTCCTGTCAATTTGACTCGTTTCTCTCTGGAAACCTTTAGAATTTTCTTTGTCTTTGATGTTCTTTAATTTCATAATAAGGTAGGTAGTTGAATAGTTTTCTTATTCAGCATGCTATGTACTTTTAGATCTGAGGCCTTATACTTGCTTTATCAAAGAAATGCTCAGTCCATATTGTAAATATTTTCTCCCATCTGTTTACTTTTTTCTCTCTTTCTGGGACTCCTACCAAAAATATGTTGACATTTTTACTTCTGTTACCCATAACTTTCAAATTTTCTTTTCCTCCTGTTTTGTTCTACTAAAACTGCCAGAATGCAATATACCAGAAATGGATTGGCTTTTTGAACGGGAATTTATTAGTTAATAAATTTGCAGTTCTAAGGCCACGAAAGTGTCCAAATCGAGACATAAAGAGGAAGATACCTTCTCTGAGGAGAGGCCGCTGGCATCCAGGGTTCCTCTGTCACATGGGAAGGCACATGGTGACGTCTGCTGGCCCTTGCTTCCTGGGTTCTGGTTTCTGTGGCTCACTCACTCCTCCTCCAGGGACTTTCTTCTCTTTCACCTTCTCATGAAGGATTCCAGTAAAGGATTAAGACCCACCTTGAGTGGCCTGGGTACCCTCCGAATGGAAATACCCTAACCACAGGTCCCACCACAATAGGTCTGCACCCACCAGAATGGATTAAAAGAACATGGCCTTTTTCTGAGGTATATAACAGCTGCAAACTATCACACCCTTACAGTTTTTTATCACTTTTGATGGCTTCTAAATTCTTTGACTTGGTCTTTCAGCTCACTAAATTTACTTTTGCCTATTTTTCACTTCAACAATTATAGTTTTCAAATCCAGTATCTTCAGTACAATCTTCTTCATGACTTGATTTCCCTGTTTCATGTCCCAAAATGCTGCTTTAACATTTTTATTCTCTGTCCCATTAGTTTGGCTGTCTCTGTTATAGAGGTTTCATTTTTTATTTTTCTTTCATCATGTTTTCACTACTCAGAGTTCTTATAATGTCATCTGTGAACTTATTTTTTTATTTCCTTTAAGATCAGCAGCCTCTTCCCCTCCACATCCAGGCAGAGTCCCATTTTCTCCACCCCAGGCACTGAGCTTAAGTGAAAGCAGCCTCTATCCTTTCTAAATGTAGGGACTGAACAATAAGGAGAGGAGAAGGAGGAAGGTGTCACACTCTCTGCTGTCAACTCTCCTCTCTAGCCAGGCTCCAGAGAGTAAATGATCTTCCTAGAGCAAACCTGAAGGGAAAGAGGACTCAACAAGAAATCTTTATTCTGGCTCATCCCACTTCTGTGACTCCTGGACCTCTCCCACCTCAGTTCTTCAGTCTTCCAATCCTATTCAACCATGTTCTATCTTCCCAAAGCTGTCTCATAGGATTTGGGTTACTTCCTTGGCACAAATCTATCAACTTCCCTATTTCTCTTTTGTATTTACTGAGGTAAGGTTGGGAGGTGTGGTGGTTTTAGACTGCTTTCACCCCCAGAATAAAAAAATATATTCTTGAGTCTAATCCATTCCTGTGGGTATGAATACAGTAAAAGTAGGACCTTTTGATGAGGATACTTCAGTAAAGTGTGTGTGGCCCAGCCCAATCAGAATAGGTCTTAATCCTACTAATGAAGGCTTTTAAAAGAATGGGTTCATAAACAAGAGAGAGAAAGCCACAGGAAGCAAGAAGCTGAAACAGAATCTAGAAGAGAAGGAAGAGACCATGAGATGCCACCACGTGCCCTGCATGTAACAGAGGAACCAAGGATCACAGGCAGCTAGCCCAGAACACTGCAGTTTTTGCAGAGAAAACTTTGCCTTGATGACACCTTGATTTGGGCAATTTTCCAACCTTAGAATCATGAGAGAATAAATTCCCATTGTTTAAGCCAAATCATTTCATAGTATGTGCTTGAGCATCTTAGGAAATTAAAACAGGAGAGGAATAGAAGCCCATGCTAATTCACCATCCGGGTGTTTATTGTTGTTGTTTCAGAAAAGATATGAAGACATGAATAGTTAAAATATCTGAAAACTTATGTATCAGTCACCTCTTACATAGAACTAACCTGTCTCTCATTCCAGCTGTACGTGGGCTCTGCTTATTTCTCACCTTCTACTCTTAGGCTTCCCTGATGAGCCACCACCAGACCCTGATCTGCACCTGTCATGATCAGGTTTATGTGTCAACTTGGCCAGGTGGTAGTGCCTGGTTGTCTGGTCAGGCAAGTGCTGGCCTGTCTGTTGCTATGAGGAAATTTCATGGATTTAAATCATGACCATGTTGGCAGCATCCACAGCTGATGGCATTTGCAATCAGCTAAGGGGAGTGTCTTCTGCAATGAGTGATGCTTATTCTAATCACCATAAGGCTTTTAAGGAGGACTGAGAAGAAACAATCACTCTTCCTGCTTCAGCCAGCCAGCCTCTTCTGACAGTTTGTTGAGGACCTTCATCGGAACTGCCAGCTTGTGGCCTGCCCTGCAGATCTTGGACTCTACATCCCCATGGTTAGATGAGACACTCTTATAAATTTTATACTTATAGATATCTCCTGCTGATTCTGTATCTCTTGAGAACCCTAGCTAATACAGTGCCTATGCCCACAAATATGGATCCCACTCAAGTTGGGAGTTAATGGTATAATGCCCTATATCCAAAGAGTGACAAAATCAATGAATAAATTAATTCCCTTTCTCCCCTTTGAGGGGCACTCATGGCTTTACAGGGGTGCAGTTCCATGAATCCAGCAGTTAATCACAGTTATTCATCAGTCTGATAATGCATCTTCATATCAACTCTTCTTCCTTCTTGCTTCACTTTCCCTGACCTCTGTGATTGGCTCATGGGATTGTACTCACCAACAAAATATTACCAGATAACTACTCAGCCTCAGTTCTATGTTCTGGCAAAAGCAAATGTTTTGGTTTCCTGGGTGCTAAAGCAAATACCATGCAATGGGTTAGCTCCAACAACAGAAATTTATTGGCTCAGAATTTTGAGGCTAGGAGAAGTCCAAAATCAAGACATCATGAAGGCAACTTTCTCCCAGAAGATTGGCATTTTGGAACTGGCTACTTTGGAACTGGAGCAAATTCCTGCTCCCCAGCTTTTCTATCACATGGCAATTCTCCTGATGGCTTCTCCTGGTTTCTCTTCTGGGTCCTGTTGACTTCTACTTCTGGCTGCTCCCCATGGCGTTCTTTCTCTGTGTGGCCCTCCCTATAAGGCCTTCAGTAACAGGATTAAGACCATCCTGATTCAGTTGGGTCATATTCATCAATGGATCCTATCTACAGGGGTTCACACCCACAGGAATGGATTGAGTTTAAAAACATGTTTTTCTGAGACACATTGCTCCAATTCCACCCTTTGGGCCCTAAAAAAAACATGTCCTTCTCACATGCAAACTATATTTATTCATCACAACTTACCAAAAGTTTTACTCATTTCAGCAAAAATGCTAAGTACAAAGCCCCATAAAATTCAGTTATTGGTGTGGTCTGTCCTGGGGAAAAGTTCTCCTCTTTGGGCACCTGCAAATCCTAGAAAACAAGTTACCTGCTTCTAGTATATAATGGAGGGATAGGCAAAGGATAAACATTCTCATTTCACTAGGGAAAAGTTGGAAGGAAAGCAAGAAACACAGGTCCTAGACAATTTTGAAACCCAGCCAGACAATCTCTATTACATTTCAAGGACTGAGAGTCATCTATAGATTGATGTTTTGTTCTCTAGTGCTGATGCAGCTGCAGCATCATCCCCTCCAAGTGCTAGCAGAGTGGCTATGCCCTCCCCTAATGCTGGGGTGAAGTTCTCCATGCTCTCCAAGCACTGGGGTTACAGCACTCTCCCTGAGTAACCTCCTCAAAAGATCCTGTTTACTAGGATTCACACAGACAAGAATGGATTAAGTTTAAAAAGATGTTTTTCTGGGGTATCTAGCTCCAAGCCACACATCAAGTTAAACACTTAAAATATCTGAGAATAATTTTATTTTGCCCTTTCTCTCAGCTGATAATTTGACTGGAACGAAATTACAGATTCCAAATCACTTCCCAGTGTTCTACATACAGGTTACTGAAAGATGATAAAAACATGTGATCCAAAGATTACATTTCATGCCCACTTCCATAGGTCCATCCATATGCCTCTTCTCAGAATTTCTAGTCAATAATCATCCAATCTTTCTCCTTCCAGGCCCCTGACTGACATGGTCAAGCTACACACCACTCATAATGACTCTGTATATGTACTAAATTTATTTTTCAAAAAAATAGTGTAAGAACCAAAGTTCTTCCTATTAGGAGTATTTTTCTTTGCTGTTATTTTTCGTGGTCCCCTCCAAATAGAGCTGTAGCATAACCACAGTCCATTTTCCACTTCTACCCACATATTGAGCCAATACATTCATGAACCAGGCTCAACATTTTCCTTCTTCTGTCAAGTGGTCATTAAGTACCCCCATCCCACTTCTAGCCATAGATGTGGACCAACCACATCTCTAACCACTGGTTAGAGACCAACCAGTGCAACAGTGGTGGATGGAGGTTGGGAACACCTGATCAGGAAGCTTATTTGTGTCCTCTAACATTGCTCATGCCCAACCCCAGATGTACTGGTTCCATTTTATGGTGGATTCTGTTAGGCATTCTTGACCTTATGAATTGGTGAGTTTGACAAAGCCTAACCCATGATGAGCAGTTCTGGCCACATGGCCAATTAATATCCCTTAGTCAGATGCTCTGTCTCTACAAGGGCTCAGTAGCATATCAGAACCTGGTTTTTGAAAGATATTTGATTCTCCACTACTGATGCCACAGTCTTCTGCCAGAATGTTGTGGGTGGCAGCTTTTTGTGTCACTAAAATGTGGATGAGAGCAATATTCCCAAGTATGGAACATGCTGCCTCCTGAACCTAAAAAGGCATCCAAGGCATCATCCTTCCTTCTTAGTGGTGGGAGGCACAAAATGCAATGATTTATTCCTTACTTTGGTGATATGCCACAGAAAGTTCCAGACACTAGGCTCCTCAAAAGTTCAGTGATGTGACATGTGCCTGAATCTTCAGGGATATGTGCACCTTGTTAGAATCTTCAGTGTACCTGTAAATTCTTACTCATCTGGTCCGATTAGCCTATCATCGATATATTGGACTAATGTGATGTTCTGTGGCATATCTATATGGTCTAGGTCCCTTCAAACTATATTGCAACAGAAACAAGGAGAGTTAATACAGCCATGGGCTAGATCATATTTTCTTGCCCTTTCTTCTCATCCTTTCTGATAGAGGTAGAAATGTTCACACTCAACAGAATATTGATCACATTCAACATAGCTGAGGGTGTCTTAATCTACTCTAGCAAAGATATCACATCTGACATTGCTGCTGCAATTAAAGCCACTAATTGATGAAGATTCTATCTCCCAGGATTCACCTGATTTTTGTAGAGGTCAGACTGGTGAATTAAATAAGGATGTGATGGAAATTACCATGTGATTGGTCCTTTAAGTCTTCAAAGGAATCTTCAAAGGTGCCAATAATCTCTGCATTCTCCCTCTTTAATGGAGAATTCCACAATTATATCTTCCACAATTATAGCTCCTACCTCACAGGCCAAGGAACCATCTTACAATTGTATATAACTCTAATTGTACTTTATAGGACAGGGGCTATTATCTGACATACATTCAATGAGATCCATGATAATATTTTGGGTCCCCTGGTTTCAGTGTCAACTTGGAAGCTCTGCCCAATAGTTATTGAAATATGGATATATTTCTCTTTCCCCAGTTTTTGGTTACATGAATAAATGGCCATAAATTCCTTTGAGGTAAGACTGAGGAACTGCCTGCTATAATGTTGCAGAGTCCTTCCTCCTGGAGACTCAACCTCTCCTTCAATATAATGGATTCAAGCTTCTGTCTGATAACTGGCTCATGACCAGAAACTGAGCAAAGGGCCTTGATCTTCTATTGTGGCATCTTAGCCTCCTGATCATCCATCCTTCTTTTTTTTCAGGTGACAAGATTAAGCAACATCCTCTCTGGCTGCCCATCTATCTTGTTCTTAGAAACACTGTTTTATTAGCCATCTTCATAGCTTTCTGCAAGTAAGCCCTCTCCAGCTGCCACTCCAAACTTATTGCTCATTTAATACCTGCACCTACTTTGTTTCTGATGGTTGAGTGCCACCACTAGGCTGCTATAATTTTGGATATCCTATCATCCCCATTATTATCAGTGAATCAAGTGCTAATATAGCATCTTCTATCATCAACCTTGACCTCTGGAAGACAGTCATGATTGAGCTTCTCATTAATGCCCACTGGTGACCCTCTCACCAGTGCATAACTTCATGCCTCAATGGCATCCTATATCCAAAGACTAGACAGTAAAGAAGTATAAAGATACAACTCCCTCACTGAAATTTGGGACAACTTTGAGGGGCGACCCTAGTTCCAGAGCTCCCTCTAGGGTCAACTGATATCTTTGTTGCAATTCCAATTCTCTTCATCTTTTCTCTTTTAGCTCCCACACAGTCATTGCACCCAGTAAATTCCTGAATGAAAATCTGTCTCGGACTTGTCAGTAATTGAAAAGCTAATCCCAAAAATGATTGCTTTTGGATCTGATTCACCACTGACTGATTGGCAAGGAGGACCCCATCACGATCTTGGGTGAGAGAACTCTCTTCAGCTGAGACAAATCTCAGATAAGGTTTGGCTCTCAATGGTCCCTGCAGCTCAGGGAGTAAGTGTGTCAGTCTTGAAAGATGGAATCTTGGCAGTACACCAACAGTATCCATTATATTTATATTCTCTGAGTACTCCTCGTTTGTAGTAGCCCATACTTGTTTTATACTACAATATGTTCTTGACTTTCTCATAGGATAATAATTGGGCTTTAAAAAATATTCTTGTTATTCTTTAAATAAACAGTTTCCTTTGAGTGATCCTAATTGTCTGTGCTGGTTTGAAACTGTTATGTACCCCAGAAGAGCCATGTTCTTTTTCCTAATCCAATCTTGTGGAGGTAGACTTATTGTTTAGGGTAGGACTTTTTGATTAGATTGTTTCCATGGAGATTTGACCCACCCAGTCGTGAGTGGAACCTGTTGATTAGGTGGTTTCCATAAAGATGTAACTCCATTCATTCAAGGCAGATCTTAATGTGCTTACTGGAGTCTTTTAAGAGGGAACAATTTGGGAAAAAGTTCAGAGCCAACATAGAGAGAGATGTTTGGAGATGCAGAAAGAAAAAATCCTCAGGGAAGCTGTTTGAAACCAGAAGACAAAGGACCAGCAGACACCAGCCACATGCCTTTCCAGTTAGGCCTTTCTTGAGTCAAAGCACTTTTGTCTGGATGCCTTAGTTTGGATGTTTTTGTAGCCTTAGAAATGTAGACCTGTAAATTAATAAATTCCCTTTATAAACCAACCTGTTTGATTCCTGGCCCACGCACTTCTCACCCAAACAAACAAGGAAGCAAACAAACAGAAAAACCAAACAAACAAACAAACAAAATTCAACAAATACTGCTGCAATAAAGGAATACTCACATGGAAAAAGAATGAAATGTGACTCCCGTCATGCAGCATACAAACTAAAACAATGTCCATTTTCCTTCTCTTTTTTATTGCTGGATTTCCTAAAAAATATATAGTGCTCTTTTGGTTGTTTAAGAATGGAAGACTTTGTTGATTAGCATCAGAGTCTACTGTTCTGGTATAGGTCTGTTTCCCCAACACGACTTTCTCCGAATTAGGAGTGCTGAGCACAAGCCAGTAGGATATTAACTGGCAGCTTCTCTTTGAGGTGCTCTGGAGGGGTCCGCACAGCAGTCTGGGTACCTTTCATCCCAAATGTCAAAATAAGAAAATTTGCTCTGGGGCACTAATTCCCACACTTTTCCATGTAGAAAACCCTAAACTTTCCCATGTAGAAAGTTCTAAGTCTTAAAAGAACAGCCCCTGTTTTTAGACTGGGGATAAATGGTGTTGCCACTCATCAATAGATCTGTGTAGAGGAATCGAGTATTTCTAGAGCCTTTGATACTTACTGCTAAACTGTCCTACATAAAAGTTTTGCTAATTTATCCCCACCATTTCACACTCTTGAAAACACAAAGTATTATAATTTTTAAAATATTTGCCAGTTTTATAAGCAAAAATTACATTGTTTTAATTTGCATTTCTTTTATTATTAGTGAGCTCAAACTTTTTTCATGTATTTATGAGCTCCTGGTTTCCAAATCTTTTTGAAGGTTAGGGGAAAAAGATAAGTTCTGAAATTCATAGTACTGCTATTTTCTATACAACTTTGCATTCTAGAGATACCACAGAGAGAAGGAAGAACTAAAAATTTTATTAATATGTCACTTGAAAATGTTTGCTTCCTAGCCTATTTCCAGTTCATTACAGCATAAATTGATTCTATAATGTTTACCAGTCAGGTTTAATTAGTTATAAGTTGTTTCATATCTCTAAGCTTCAACATTAAGGATATATTTAGGCAGCCCTATGAGCTATGTCATTTTTCCAGATATAACACACTGACGCTGAACCAGGCAATCAGATAATAAGTTATGAAATTACTATGCAAGGACACACTGTAAACAGACAGGATATTTCTGAATCTGGAAAGTATCTGTCCTAACAAAAGACTGACATATTCATATGTTCCATCATGACATTGTAGGGTTTCTCTTGCAAGCTTGAATAATTTCTTCGTGTGCCTGTCAGCAGTAAGCGGATCACACCCACGGGCTGGCCCTGCCCTCTTCCCATTGGCCACGGGGACGTGATGGACAGCAGCAGCTGCCGAGTCCCAGGCTCTACCTTCAGCCTAAAGAGATCAGGAATTGAAATGCTTCCGAGACCACTCAGCTGTCCGGTGAAAAGCCCATGTATGGGACTGGCATCTGACCTGAACCTAAGAGTGTCTGGCTGATGGAAGAAACAGTGACGCTCCATTTCCACTTTCCCCCAACCTACAGACACAGCGTTAGGACCTAGGGCTGCAGGCATATCGGGGGTTGGGGTGCTAAATGGTCATTTCTAGCTCAGCCTTAATGGGTGAACCAAACGCTTTTGCTGACGGGCCAAAGTTAAGCAAAATGAAAGGGGTTTGGCCCTCCCGGTGCCTGGTGACTGCTAACCTGCAGATAGTGCTGCCCAAGCCGGTGCTTCTCAGGTGCCTCTGGGAATGTTACGTTCACTAAATCTGTTAAGCAGAGTGTGAGCGATAAGGAAGAAGTGGCACAGGAAAGAGGAAACTTCCGTGGGTGCTGGGACTTCTCAGAGACTCCGGACTGGACAGACCAGTGAGTTTTATACAGCCGCTCTTCTGAGAGCGTGGATTTGGGGGCTGAGGCTTCCTGACCTCAGCCTTCCAGGTAAGGATCATCTAGATACTAGTATTGCCTATCTAGGGGCTGGGGAGCTATAGCCTTCTAAAAGCTCCAATTCCTAAATGTGGGGCCCCTGTTGTCCTTAGGGCTTCTCCAATGAACAGCTGACTTGCCTCTGGTGAGTATCAATAAAATCTGGAGGCTGAGAGACGGGGCTTGGCTGACAGCAGCATCTGCTGCTCGTCCATCATCTCATCCAGCCAATAGAAATGGAGCCTGGGCAGCGTGGCCTGGGAAGGCCCTCACTACCCCTCTCTGGTTGCTGTGCCAGATGAAGAAGTCATTACTACTCAGGCCTGGAAAAGAAACCAAGGATGTCTGGAGGGAATAAAAGAATGAGAGAACAGGATACAGTCAGCCAGTTGGTCACTGGAGCACGTTACATCCTCTGGGCACTCTTTCCAGATGCCTTGCATTTTTCAATGTGCAGCCACTTTCCCCATCCCTTCACTGGGGTTCGAGGTTTTCAACATCCTTGCACAGTGTACTGTTTGGAAGAGTGACAAGGATGTCTTGGAAAACAGAAAGCCATGTAGCAGCCCAAGAAGAAATTCAGAGTTTTCTCAAGGTCTTGAGATTAATTCAGGAAGTACAGTGAGGGACTTAGAAGAAATGAAATGTCATTTAGAGAAAGTGAGAATGAAATGATGAGACACACAACTATTTCATGCTCACCCAACATTACCCACATTGTCTCTGTGCTTAGGACGTGTGTTTGTGTTCCAGGGCTGCTCCCATTACTATTTTCATTTCTTGTCTCCCAAAAGCCCTATGGTCATTGACAGTGATGATACTGAGCATATTCTCTTTCTAAACAACGCACAACATTTGCAAAGATTTTTCATGTTCATCCTTCAACTGACCATAGACAAACCCTAGGAAATGAGAATAATATGTGTGGTCATTCCCATTTTAGAGAAGAAAGCACTGAAGGTCAGAAAAAGTGTGATCAGGCCCAGGTAGTGGAGCCAGCAGAGGCTAAGGAGGAACTTGACCTCAGATGTTATGTTTCCAAGTCCAGTACTCTTTCCATATTTATGGGTTGCATTACATCAGCCCTGTCCACAACTCAAGTAACAGCAGTCAGCTGTGATCCAGAAGCAGAGACAAGGTGAAATACATAATATATAGTACCTGGGACGTTTGTCTGGGGTATGCCGTCACTTCTGTGAGGAAAGTCTCACTATACACAACATATCAGTGTGTATGCATGTGTGTGGTGATTATTCTTTTCATTTTAATCTGTTCATTGACTAATAAAACTTGGAGCGGCTGAATAATCCCATAATCCCAATAATGCTTTTGGAAGAGCATTCCCTCTCATTTGAAATTTGGTAAACTTTTCTCAAGTCCTTGGGAAATGAGAAAGGAACAAAGGAGTTTAATTTATGCTGAGGAGATAAAAAAAAAAGGTAGAGTTTTGTGCTTGCAATAAAAATACCTATTTTTTAATTTTTAAAAAGTAAACTATTTCACTTTATTATCCTATGGAAAATGATTCTTAAATAATAGTTAAAAGCAGAATTAATGCAGAAAAACATTTAAAAATGGCAGAACATACACAGCAGTAAGTTAGATATGCTCCAGCTATTGTCAGCTTTAAAAAATGCCTTGTCTTCAATTTTATTTCTTCAGAAGCCATTCCTTTAAATGTTCCTTTCTTTACTCTTATCCCCTTTACAAAGATGGCATATATGACAAGAAAACCTCTTTCCCAACTCCTTAAAACTACGTAAGATAAAAGGACTTTATTGCTAGCTTAAACCAAATATAGTAAAACAACATGCCCAACCAGTTTCTCATTATTTTGAAGCCAATATTTTTGCTGTTATGACTTTCCACACCAATTAAGAGATTTGGATTAGACACTGAAGCTTGAATAGATTTTCACAGGCCCTCAGAGTAACTCTTAGCAAACTTTAATTCATAAACCCTGGAGAGCACTGACTCATCACAAACACACTTTACGAAGCACATCAATTAAGAGAGAAGAAAAAAACATTGATTTTTTAGATAATTTACAGAATGATTAGGGTTATGGGATTAGACCATTAAGAATGTAGAAAAATGGCTTTGGCTCTTTTCCTAACTTGATCCCAGGACAGGCTTTTCTCCCACCTTTAGATCCATTTGTCTCCCTAGTTGCATGAACCAAAACAAAAAAGTGAAAGAAGTAAAAAAGTAGGCATTAAAAACAATAGCCCTGAGGTTCTGGAAAGATGGTGGAATGGGGTAGATGGCGTTCAGCCCTGCTCCAAGGAAAAGTTAGAGAAGGGACTGGAGGGTGACTGAGATGGCGATTCCAGACTGTAACTGACCTGGGAGAGTCTTGTGCACCATAAAGGGCAGCCCTAGTTGCAAAAGCTGAGGAACTGAGAAGCAGAGAATGGAGTCTAATGCTGAAACACAGAGCACTCAGGAGTGCATGGACGGGGAGACAGGGACTAGGAAGAAAGCCAGGCTGCATTCCTTGAAAGCGCTACCCTCACCAGAGCAGCCCGCATGACCATAAC
>PVIY010019183.1:0-46267 GCA_004026745.1 Myrmecophaga tridactyla
AATTATAGATCCACTAAAGAACTGCCTTCACTTCATTCCATTTCCTTACATTTAAGTTCAAACTCATTTGTTTATGTGAATCTCTAGGTCCCCTATATTCTATATTATAAGCCTCTGAGATTATGACCTTTTACCAAGGTCATAATAGCTAAATCACACAGTATCTATCCTTTTGTGTCTGGCTTATTTCACTCATCATATAATCAAATTTTTAACCACCATATTCCAGTTCCTAGCACCTATCACCATGCCTGGCATCAAGCTTGACACAGGGGAAGAGTTTACACATGCACATGCACACACTATCTACAAGCTCACTCATTGGCATGTGTATATAAAAATATATATATACGCATGCAAGCAGGCATGTGTACACGTACTCATGTGTGTATATATATATATATATATATATATATATATATATTTTGAGCCCTTTCAACTTAACATTTCATGTCCTATATTAGAATACTCATTTTAGCTTATATTTTGAATAGAAATCTTTGGGATCCAGTGTATATTTTTGATTAAAAAAAAACCTTTACTGCCTCACTGTAAAAGCAGCCAATAATTCCCATCTTGGGATTAACAAAGCCACTCCACAGCCCTAAAAAGAGGTGACTAAATTCTGCATTTCTGTTTCCTATTGCTTTTTTCCTCCCATCTTTTCATACCTTATTAGCATCTGCATTAATATATATATATTTTGCAATGAGCAATGATATGTTAAAGTCAGGGACATCCTGCTCTTTCTTCAGAAAAACTATTAAATCTTGTATTTAGGGTTCAAACCCATATCCAGGAATGCTTGCCCCAGAAGTCCCAGCCAGGTTCGCTGGGTAAGCAGGAAAAAGAGCTAAATAGTCTCTGATTAGTCTGTTCATCTAGACCCCTCTACACATCATCATAAACCTCTCTAAAGATCCTGCAAAGGATAAATTGATCTAAATTTAACAGAAAAAAAAACTTTCTCATGGGGAAACAGAAAAATCTAGCACTTTACATGGAACCTGAAAAATATGACTGTACTTTAAAAAAAAGAAACTTGAGGTGGCAGTGAGGTTCCAATTTGTAATCCATATTTCTTCTTTGTTGCCCTGAAGAAAACAGCATCATCGTGAGCAGGCTAGCTAAACACAGGTTAATTGGATAAGTACTGCATATATAGAGTTCCCCGAAGTACAACGTATGCTGAGATTGCTCTCCTCATATTCTGTGTTCAAGCTTAAAGCTTGAAATGACAAATGAGAGAGCTGGGAGGGCTCCTGGGAGCTATGAAATACTTTTCGTGTAGGTTACAAAATACTTTCAATGATCCTAACAAAATGTACTCACTATTTTATCATATAAAACTGTATCTCACTGTTGGAGGTTGATTTTTGTAGGTTTATTCTAGCTCTAGGTCATACTTTATAGATTCTCTTCCAGAGAAACACTTTCCTGCAAGAAAGAAACACGTTCCTCTAGGTTAGCTTAACAACCAGGAGGTCAGGGCTGGCAGGGGCATGGCCTTCCTTACCACTGAGCTGGAGGAAGATCATAATTCTTGGGGTCCCTGAAAGGACTGCTTTGGAGAGGCTTCTGATGGAGAAGCCCTACAGGTCCTACTTTCTGTAGGCAAACCCGGTGAAATTCAGAGAAACTGACAGCCCTGGCTTTTGATAAAGTCACCAAGTAATAGAAAATCATAAGGAGCCATAGTTGCTCTTGAAAATCCTAAAGTAACTCATTAAGTATACTGGCAATAATCATAATACCGAATACTTAGAGTTTATTATGTGCCAACAATATTCCAACCTTAAGAGATAGGTATTATCATCAGCCCCATTTTACAGATGTGGGAAACAGAGGCACAGAGGGATTAAGTTATATTTGCTAAGATCACAGAGCCAATAAGTGGTGAAACCTGCATTTCAACACCGAAATCTACCTCCAGAGCCCTTGCTCCACTTCCTTGCTTTACTATTTCACAGTATATGTGGTTTGATGTACACCACCCAATACATTATTAAGGGCACATAAAAGTAGAAAATTCCTAGGCAACTGTGGGAAGTGGAGATGAATCCTGTGTATCTTCTCATGGCATCTTTCTCTTCCCTGAGAATACATTGAAATTAGCATTTTCCTCTTCTAAGGAGCTCATGTGGTTGTACTTGAGTAAGTTACGGGTTCATCTCATGTGATTCAGGTGTGTGTGATGTGATTTTATTCAGTCAAGGCTGAATAAAACTGAAGATGGCCTGAGAGAGACTGAGCTATACCCTTCCCCAAACGGAGGCTTGTACAAGCGAGCATGCAGGGCAGCACGGATGGTCCAAGAACGTGTGGGTAGCTGCAGTGCAGACTCTTCTTCATCCCCTACACAACTTCAAGACCAAATACCTAACTCACCATAAGCATACTTCTTGCTCAGGGTAGGACAGCCATACTCTCTAGAGTATGCTCATTCATTATATATTGACCACTAGTAGCATGCTTAATAGGTACTTCTGCTCTGAGGATACCACAGTTAACAATGCTAAACCCATTTAACCAAGAAGGGGCCCTGGGATACTTAGCTTACAGAGTATTCCAGAATTATGTCCCTGTCCTTAAGACACTAGACATGAGCAAAACCAAAAACTGGAGTTAGAAACGCAAAAAAAATTGAGCCTGAATTATCTTAGAACCCCTTCTTCCTTCATAGACTTAAGTAATTAATTAAATTTACAAAAACTTCATTGGTTAATGGGAAAGATGTGTCATGACATGGAGCATTGCCAGGAGAGATGCATTACAGAATGCTGATTTTGTCAGCCTGCAGAGAGATTTATCATCCAAAGGCAGACTTACAATAATCAAATTAATAGAAACTAATGTATAAACCCAAAACCTATGGATTAATGGCCTTGACGTAACTGGGCTATTTGCTTGGGCATGTCCAGCAGGTTCTCTTCCTGTGAGATGGAATAGAGAATAGAAAGTCAAATTATAATCAGAAAGGGACTTGAAGAAAGTGAAATCAGAATCAAGATACATACCAGATCTAAAGAGTGTAACTCAGCCTTGAAGCATTCTTTCTCAGCATGGGAAGAACCCTAAATTCCTCCTGTCCATTCTAAAGACTCACCATCCAGAGAACTGATTTACTCCTTGCTGTCACAATGTCCTTCAGTCACCCTCTTATCTTTCAGGAAATCCTTCTTTTTTGTTCAAGCAGATTTCTGTCACTTGCATCCAAACAATGTTATAGTGAAGTCAAATAGTGCTACCCGACATTTGCCTCTATAACACGCTCCTTTCTCTAAACCTCTGGTACAGACTGCCTTTAAGTAAGTATGGACATTCAAATCAACTTCCAGTCCAGCCTGGCTATGCTTGGAGATATTCACCTTCTTTAGAGTGGACTTTCTTCCTGGGCCTTTGGACTCATCTGTTGTGTATTGGATTAAGTTTTAGCTATCTGAAAGTAATTTATGCTGGTTGTTAAACTATAGCCTCTTGGCTTCTAACCCACCATTCTATATCCTCCTCTCAGTGATGTTGGGGTTGGGCCTGTGCAAACCCCATTCCTCCTTTGCCAGCTGCCCCTGTTAGGCTCTGTCCATAGAGGTGACAGGGGATGCAGGGCTGGAAGTGAAAGAATGGACTTCTTCCTTCACTGTTCCCATCAACAATGCCCCAGATATAGCATCTCATCATGGTTACAGCAATTAGTCCCAACCTCCAGCTTTTTTGAATCTGTAAGAACCAGTGACACCAGCCAGGCCACAAACCCTCCTAGGAAGTCTGAGTCCCTGCTTCATGGCACCCCTCCTATAACCTCCTAAAATTTTGTATAAAACCTGACACCAAAGGTCTACTAAACTCAGTTCCTCTTACCAACAGCTTTCAACAAAAAATTGCCAGGCATGCTAAAAGACAAGAAAAAACAGTCTGAAGAGACGAGGCAAGCATCAGAACCAGACTTAAACATGGAATAGATCTTGGAATTATCAGGTGGAGAATTTAAAATAACCATGATTAATATGTTAAGGACTCTAATGGAAAAAGTAGGCAACTTGCAAGAACAGATAGATAATGTAAGCAAAGAAATGGAAATGCTAAGAAAAAAATCAAAAGGTAATTCTAGATACCAAAGACATTGTAAGAGAAATGAAGGCTGCTTTTGGTGGGCTCATTATTAGATTTGGCATTTCATATTCAAAACTGCAGAAAACTGAAGACAAAGAGAACATCTTGACATACTCATAGTCAGTCTCTTGCATTTTGATACAAGCATTTTTAGAAATCACAACATCACCGTATGTTGTGAACCAAAGAGAAATTCAAAATCCCACTGAAGTGAACGTAATGTAACATTGCTCTTAAAGTTAGATTAAAGTAATGTTTGATATACCAAGTTTTAATAAATAATGGGATTGCAAATTTATACCAAAACATGCAGAGAAAATGCACTTAATGTTTTGTCACCCTAGTGGCAGGAAAAATTTATATGTGCCAATTAACCTTCTCCTTGCTCTCCAGGTTTGAATAACCTCCTTTTGATTTAAACAAATTCAACTCCCAGGTAAAGATCTTTTTTTCCCTTGACTCTGCTTTGTCAGGCAAATGGTCATCCTCTTCCCTAGGGAGATGCCTGTAGAAATGAGAGGAGTTCACTATGTCTTTATGGCCATGAGGGAAGAGAGGAGGGAAGGTCCTTGGATCCACAGTGTCCTCTGGATCCTCCATGTTCTCTGCTACTGAGTGGCTGGATGACTGATCACCAAAGTGTCAGTGGTCTCATGTGGCTTTTTGCCCTCAACATGATGCATTTCACCACTAGAATCCACAGGTAAGACCAGCTACCACCAATCTGACAGGCCCAGCCACTTGCCCCATCACACCTGCACATCTCATGGTTAAGGCACAGGGAAGGTCTACATGCCATGCTTTGCTATATTCCATCCAACCTCAAGTTCACTGATCTTCCCCTCTTGCCTGTACTGCTGTACTATCAACCTGTGGTCATGTTGGAAGAGATAGAGAACAGGCATCTTCTTACGGGGAGAGCTAGGAAAGCATGCCATTAACCCTATCTCTTGTGAACCACTGCCCCCATACCTACCCAGATATTTCTAAAGCACTGTCCCCCCAACCCTCGCCAAGATGCAAGTCTTCATTCTATGAGTCTGTCTTTCTTCATTCCATACTCCACTGAACCAGAAGAGGCAGGAATAGGCTTTTCCATTTCTAGTTCACATATTCCTTCTTCCAAAGGCAGTGAACCTTGTGGTCTAGCCTTCCTAAGTGAAGGAATACTTTCTCCACATTTTAGAAAAGCTATATGATCTGAGACCTGCATGCTTTGTTCTAGATCCATTAAAGAATTTGCAAAATCCTTTTCCTTCAACAATGCTGATATCATCAAACCAAACTTTGGAAGGTCAAAGCTGAGCAATGACTTATTCTACCGGATATCCATCCATTCCCTGAATACCTGAAACCCATTGCTCAGTAGGTGTGCAACCCAGAAGTACAGCAGAAGAATTTACAGAATACAGAATAGTAAAACTATTCCATGTAAAGCAATGGTATGTCTTCAGCTTAAAACTTTTAGAAGTTTAGCATGATTACAGACTATAATGTTGGGGAGAAAATTAATATTTTACAGAGCCCTTGCTGTACACTAAACACTAAACAAAGCACTTCATATCTTTTCATTTAATTCGCCAACAACCCTGAGAAGTAGATGTTATCATCTATTTTATGGATGAAGTAACTGAGAGCTCACCCTAAATTTTACCTGGTAGGAGGTGGCAGAACTGCGGTTCAAGCCTAGGTCTGTTGGATGTTGATGCACTTGGCCCTCCCACTGCCTGAAGATGTGTTTTCATTCCTGTCATCCCTTCCTCCCTTCAAGTTCATGTTAACTCAACAAGTAATAAATGGAACAAGGTTGACCATTTTTGAACCTCTGACCATTTCCAACAAAACTAATTCAAATATAACACTCTCTGGGAAAATTATTCAGATTGGAACAGGTAATTGGTTGCTTTTATGTCTCGCACATCTGTCCTGACTGCTGTGCCAATGCGTTTGGAATGCCTGATGGGGCTGGCTTACATCCACAGGACACGGAGCCCCAGTTTAGCTTGCTGGAGGGAATAGAACTCGTCAAATTATTTTTGTGTCACACTCTCCTTGCCTAGTGATACACAGAAGCACAATTTATGGAGGCCCATAATTAACTCATTTGTTCTGACAGGAGAAATTCTGTATCAACACTGAATACAGAGCTCCCTCAACATGCAAAGTAAATCCCAGGGACACCAGAAACCTCACCATAAGGAATGAGGAAAATGAATCAGCATTTTCAGCTGTCTGAAATGAGAATGGCTCTGCATATGGCAAGTATATTGTATCACTGATCATAACTACACTCCAAGTCAGGTCAAATACTTGTTTTTGGATCTAAAAATGACGTGTATTGGAGCATTTGGTAGCATGAGGTATGTCTTAGAGGAAAGTTGAAGGGAAAATAGACCAATACAAATGAAAGAAAATGTCACCTATGGTTTTGCTTGTTGTAAGTCTTCACATTTCTCTCTTCGACCACCAAGAATGTAAACATCAAATGATGCTAAACATGCAGGCTCAGAGTAGAAGAGCTGGGCTGGAGCTCTGACTGACACCCAGGCCCTTTAGACAGGAGCATGTGATGTCAAAGAAGCAAGGTGAGGGCCATGAGTACCCCCAGACCCAAGGCACTAGGGACCACAGTTCCCAGGGTATGGTGAGCAGCAGGGAACAAAACATGTTAGCAACAGGTGTCAATCAGACTACAAGAGGAGCCAAAATGAATAAAACAGACATCAGAGGGGCTGAGCCTCAGAAAATTACCCTGTGGACAGCCTGCCTCCTGAAGGGGTAAGCAGAAATAAGAGTGCCTTGGGGACAGGGATCGAGTGTTGGCTCTGTCACTGGAAAAATACAGAGGAGCCCACCTGGCTGGGTCTTTCCTACTGGCCAGGGAACCAGGCTCTGAAACAATAGTCCACACTCTATGACACACCCAACAAAGGAGCCTTTGAAAACTGGGCCCAGGTATCCACCACAGGACACCTTTGCTTTATGTTTCTTGGAAGACAACTCCGAATGTCCTTTCTGTTGGAGGAGGCTGAGATAGAGAACAAGGTCATAGCAGAAAGTGGATGGCAGCAGCTCTCTATGAATTTCCTACATCTGCTGAAACAAATGGCCACAAACAGAATTATTTAAAACAATGCACTTTTATTTTCTTACAGTTCTGGAAGTTAGATTCATGGGGCTAAAATCAAGGTGCCAGCAGAGTTGATTCCTTCTGGAGGCCATGGAGGAGAAGCCAACTGCTTGCCTTTTCCAGATTCTTGAGGCTCCTGTTCCTTGGCTCCTGTCCCCTTCCTCTAGCTTCAAAACAAGCAGAGTAGTATCTTCTCTCCTCACTGACTTCTGGCCTCCCTTTCATAAGGAAGCTTGTGATTACATTGGACCCATCACAATAATCCAGGATAAGCTCCTCATCTCCAAATCCTTAAATTAATCCCTTTTGCCACATAAAGTAATATATTCACAAATTCTGGTATTAGCACCTGGGACATCTTTATTCTGGCTACGATAAACTCTTAAATTTTCTTATATGTTATTTATTAACTTTTTTTTCATTACAATATGCCTTCATGTTGCACAAATATATATTGCCAAGCTCTGTCTCAGGTCAAGCTTCCCTGTGGAGAACAGCTTCTGCTACAGAGATGTACCTACTAGTAGGTGATGAGGCAGTGGTTGCAAGATCAACAACCCGGGACAGGACCAGCCTCGTGGGTGTGTGACCTCTGCTTAGAAGGCCCTGCGCTGGGTCTAAGCTTCCGCCTCAGCCAGTGTTGCCCACAGGTGATGAAGGAAGCAGCATCAGGCAGGGAGAGAAGCTGGGCAGCCATGCAGTTACCACGAAGGCTCCAGCTGATCCTACAGGAGCACCAGAACTGAGCTGCTCTATGGAGCTGTGTGATTTTGGATGGGGGTGAGTCTTTATCCCCACTGAGTAGTCATTGGATATCGACGAGCCCCAGGGAGGGGCATAACCTTGGACAAGGATGTTCTCAAGCACCAAGGGTAAGTCTTGGAGATGGACTCAGCTGAGAGATGTCTGGAGCCAACATCAACAGCTGGAGGAATGGGGCCTGGGCCCTGGAATGGGGGAAGATGGTGGAGCACACCACAGTGTCTGCTACAGGCTCAACACTCATCTCTGTAATCACCACCAAGGTGAAGTCCAGAACATTTGCAGAAGCCCAGCAGGCTCTGTGGGGTCACTTGCTGGCCAATAGCCATCCTCACAGAGATAAGAGGCTGAACTTTTTATGGTTCTTATCACCATACCACAGCTTTGCAGTTTTCAAACTTCAAACAAATGGAGTCATACGGTAAGGATTCCTTTGGATCTTGCTTCTTTCATTCATCATTTAACTGTGAGATCCATTCGTGTCCTTGTGTGCCTGGGAGTTCTTGTTGTTCTTGTTTTTTTATGTAATGCATTCATCCAGAGGATGGCCTTTGGGATATTATGAATTTGGGATGCTTATGAGAAGATCAGCTGTAAACACATTCGAATGTGTCTCTCAGTCATCTTTTGAGTATATACCCTGGGATGGAATTGCTTCATTATAGGGTAAGTATGTGACTAGCTTAAGTGAATGCTGCTAAACTTTTTTCCAACTTACACCCTGACTCTGTATTCTATCTTAAGTACATTTTGGCTGCAGAGAAAAGCAACTTGAAAAAATCATCATAGATAAATGTAGAGGGAAAAGCCATCATCAGTCACACATCTAACCACAGTAGATGCAAGCTAAGCAGTGGCTTATAAATTCATTGGGGGAGTTGGCAGAGGGGCTTATCAGAACAGTGGGGAGGTTGGACTGATAACTCCCCAATTGCTCTCTCCACAGAGCAAGACCTCAAGCACACAGGCTTTGGACACTTTGTCTATTGATGGCTAGCAGCTGGAGGAGCAAGGAAATCCCTGATGAGGCCAAAGAGTCAGATTCACAGTGTGTCTTTAATAAAAAGTGCTTGGATTGAACTGATGCCCACCACAAAACCTGTCCTAACCAACCAGAAGTAGAGTTGCTGACCTTCCCATTCTTTGCAGACAACACAGAGGCTCAGGCGAGAGTTGGAGAGCCTGTCCTCGAGTCCTGATTCCACATATCATGAGAGACATGAACGTGACCAAGAGCCTGAGTTCAATTTTCTGTAAAAGTGGAATAGGAAATGCCCCTTCACAAGATTTTTCTGAAGATTTGATGATATACTGATTATGAGAGGGCTTACAAATTATAAAGTGCCAAATAATCGCAAGTTATTATTGGCTCTTTTCAAATCACTTTTCCTAACCCCTGCATTTTCATTAGCCTCTTTCTGTTTTTTATCAAACTTGTCCTCCTCCTCACATATTAAAACTTTGTAGTTGGTGGGTTTTTTCCTTCTGGAATTCCCAAGTCCTGCCCAACATAACACTAGATTAGTCGTGAGTAACACAAGTGGTTCACAAACTCCAAGAGACAAAATAGCACATACAAGTCATACCCTGCCCCCTTGCAATAGTTCTTACCTTGGAAATGAATTCTTCATGTAGAAATCATCTTATAAATCAAGTTTGGCCACCCGGGGGAGCTCACAAAAGACAGCGTAACCATCAGAGCAGGTGGTCAGAGAGTCTGTCTCCACTCCTTATTGTGTCCTCCTCTTCCCTTCTCACAGGCAGGAGAGCCGCGGTGGACCTGAAGAGGAAAGTGAGGCAAGGCTAGGCTGCAGTGGGGGTAAGGCATGTACTCCACCTTCCACACCTGGTATTATGAAAGTGAAAGAGAGAGAGGGGAGAGCCTATGATTACAGGAGGAGACAGGTATGAACGGGACATTTGATCCCCCGCAGCTGGGGGTACAAAGCCCTCCTTGCACACAGCCACTGAGGGCCTCCCTTTGTGGGTGTACAAAACCCCGCAGCACAGCCTGGGGACAAAGTCAGTCTGTGTATCTCACGCTGCCTTCCCTGTCTGCCCCCTCCCATCTGGGCTGCGGCTCCCCACTGGGGTTTAATCCATTTATTGGGTAAGGTTTCACAGAGCACAGCACTAAACAGTACCGATTGTTTTGTCCTCCCAGCCCGTGGTCAGAGGCACTCCCGGAGTGAGGGCACCCCAGCGCACGCAGGGAAGGGTGAGCATTAGAGGATACACAAGCAGTAGAAAGGAAAACTAACCGCAGGGACCTGGGCCTGGGCCAGAAAGCAGTGAGTCATACTTCCGGAAATGAAAATCCAGAAATAAAGGATTGAAACATGAAGAATGTTGGTACTCCAAGGGAAACCATAAGCCCTCCTCAGGGTGTAAACAAATTTGAGTATCTGCCAAAGTCAACCACAACCAAGAAGGTCAACAGATATCGAGAAGTTGCTTGATGGCCAGGCTAGAGTTGCCCTGCTCTGAGGGGAAATGTCTACCAGGTCACTCTGAAAATAGTAAAAACCCAGAGGTAAACAGGAATGGCCTCCAAGGGGCAGCAAAGCTTTCATAAAGTACAAATGCCAAAGGCTTCCTTTGATAGACTTGTCCGTGTTAAGACTGAAGGTTCTGTCGCTGAACACCTTCATTTTACAACAGGGGAAACTGAGGCCCTGAGAGACTATTGTTCAAGGTCACAGCAGTGACTAATGAAATGCCTTACATCTAGCTTATTGATTCTTATTTAATACACAAGTGCAACAGTACAAATTATGTATGGTCTCATCTCAAAGCAATTTAAAAGTTCACTAGAGGCAGGAACAGAGGAACAGAGAGGAAAAAATTAACAGCCTGGTAATGCAGGAGGAGATAGGAAAGAACAAAATAGAACTCCAAGAGAAAGCTATCCTGTGGATATCTGGTGTGGGAATATCTTGACTCCCGAAGACATCACAATGCTCTACAACTTAGGTTCATAGCAACCTTGAGTCATGAAGAAAAGGTTAAATTATATTCATTTTAAGAAACGGTGGGAAGTGTGTCATCCTTATTGAAATCTCTTCCATCCACACTATATGAGGTGTAGAGCAAAAAAATCTCCAATCACCCCAAAATGCAGGTAGTCTAAGAGGTCTAAATACAATATATCTACTGAATATAATTTAACTTGAAAAGTCTTTGCTGAGGCATAAACATCTCATCACCCAAATACAGCCAGGCTAAATAAAAACAGTTCTGGGAACACAGCCCAGATTATGTAGGCCTCTAATCACATTTTATATTATTTCCCAAAGTTACAAAGAAGAAACCAATAAAAAATTTTTGAAGTGAGAAAAATACAGACAAAATGAGTCTAATTACATGCAGAGCTTCATCCACTTCCTGTATTATTTACTGAGGCATAAATGTATTATGTACCGTATGTTGCTATATGAACTCTTTAAATTTAGAAAGACAAAGAATTTGAGGCTTGGGAACATAGAGAAGACAGAAAGACAGACGCAGTGATAACCGTAAATCCTGAGGCATGCATATAAATGGAATGCTGATGCGTTCGAAATAAACAGCTACAATAATGTAGTGTTAAAACAAAAATGCCCTCCTACATAATAGGAGAGAGGTCTTAAGGTTCCATTCAAGCAAAAGGATCAGAAGATTTCTGCTCCATGAGAATAACAGTTATTATTATTTATTAAGCACCTATCACATAACGGATGCCTGAGGCACCTTCCATAAATGAAAGAGAAAAGAATTTTTTTTTAAAAAAATCAGTGCTGAAGGCCTTAAGAAATAAGAAGATTCTAGACCCAATTTAGCAAAGACAGTACTAGGAGCAATGTGCTTTTCCCATGTGCTCTATTTTATGGTTCCAATCAACATAAAAGAAAGCTTCCCGTCCTGGTGGCCTTGAGAAAAAGAATCAATTGTGAGTGCCTTTAGGGAAACAGGCTGTACTGGAGTTAGCAAAGACTCATTCGGGCTTCAGATATAAACATGAACTCTATCTTCACTAATGACAGGTGCCTATTCGTGACAATAGATACTGAAAATAAATCACATCTCAGAAATGGAACTGAATACAAAGACAAATCCTGCTCAAAAATATTTTTAAGACAATACATTAATATCTTAGCTGGGGCTATATAACTAAAACACTAATACAACTGATTGATTTGGTCAATTCCATCAAATAACCAATCCTCTTAAAAAAAACTTTAACTTGCTTTACAGGTGAAAAACATCTTATAGCAAGAAAGATATATGGATGGATGAATGGGTGAGTGGGTGGGTGGGGGGATGGAAGGATATATGAATAGAGAATGAGAGAGAGAAAGGACTGAGAATTTCCTGGTGCCAAGATCTGCTTTAAACCCTGTTTTACTTTCCCAGCTTCTAAAACAAATGCTATAAAGTGGCTTGGCTTAAACAATGGGAATTTATTGGCTTATGGTTTTGAGGCTATTATGTCATACAGTTTATAATGCACTCCAGTAATCTGGATTAAAGTTCAACCTGGTTTAGTTGGGCCACACCTTAACTGAAGTAATATCTCCAAGAAATGAGTCCATACCCACCAGAAGGCTGATCAAGATAAAAAAATATGTCCAAACTGGGGTACACAGTTCAATCCACCTCACACCTCTTCCTAACCCCAGTTTCCAGATCTTGTCCATCTTCGGTAGAACTCATGTCATTGCCAGTTGAGCCCCAATCCTGGGATGTCCTCTTTCTGGCTCTTACCTCTTTCCTGGACCAAAAGTCACATAGAATGTTTTGCAATTACCTGTCTGGCTAGAGCCTTCTTTTCAGAAAAATGTTTTTTTTCAATTTATAGATCTGAGTATATGGACATTAACAACAATGGAAGTGAAAAAGAAGATAGAAAAAGAGACAATAAGATATCCTGGATTTAATTAAATTGGCATATAATGGATAAGTTCATCCAGTATTCCCAACTAAGGGATAAACTATAAATTGGTGTCTGGTGAGAATGTTTGAGGAATTCCAGAACCAAACAAAAGACCAGTGTATCCCTGTTGGGCTAGGCTGGCTGTGGAATCATGTTGAAGCTGTGACATGAAATATGTGCATATTCACTGAGTATTTCCTCTTTTGTACACACCAACTCATACTCTCATAAAACACAGTATTTTATTCTTCTTATTTCACAAATGAGCAAACTGAGGTAAAACAGTTTAATTAACTTGCCCAAGAATACACAAGGGAAATAAGAGATGGAGCCAGGATTAGAACCAAAGCAGTCTGTCTGAGTCACCTCACTAAAAGGAAGGTGATAGCACTAGGACACAAATAGGCAGTATAACATACAGCCCAGAGGGCAGCAGAGAAGGACTCGGTCAGCACTGACGGAGCACTGGTCAGGAGAGGGGTCTCTTGGACCCCCCTTTCTGCAGGGTCACTGCAGAAACCTCCAGTCACACTCTCCATCCTGGATTCCATTGCCTCCCAGATCATTCCAAAACAACCTGCTGATCAAGTCACTCCTTTGTTCAGGAACAAAGATCCAAAGGAATGGATCTTGGTGCCTAAAAGGAATCAAATTCACAGTCCTCTGACTGAGGCCATGAACCTACAGGATCTGCCCCCACCCTGCCCCCACCTCAGCCACCAGCCTTCCCTGCCTCTATGGCCCCTGCTACCAACCTCCCATCCTCATTCCTGTTCTACTATCCCAAGTTCCTTTTCTCTCTCCCTAGAACACCTAATACTCCCAAATGTTCTGCCCCACCCCAAATTCAACTTCCTCCTTTAACTGCCCCTTTCCATCCCCTCCTGACATTATTTTGGGTTTAAATTTGTAGCTTTTACATGCCAATTGTTTCTTTTGTATGTTTTCTCTCCCAGTGGATTCTGAGCTTCCTGAATCCATTGGGCTACATGGACTTCCTCATAGCATGCTGACCGGAGCCAGAGGCAGGCATCCCAAGAGAACCAGATATAACCTACATTGCCATGTACGTCCCAGTCCACAAGCAAGACAACATCACTTACAACCTAGTGGCCAGCCCACCTAGATCCAAAGGGAAGGAACAGTGAAAACAGTGCCAAGGTCCCAGTGCAAGGAGAGCATGTGTCTTGGGGGATCTTGTTGATCGCACACAACCAGGACCTAGTTTCTGTCTTCTGGGTGGTCACAGCCTTGGGGAGAAAAACATCTAAACAGAAAAAGCCAAGTGAGATGATATCGAATATTTTTGAACACTTAGTTTGCACCAAGCATTGTGCTGATCTCTTTGGATGCATTTTCTCATTTAGACTGGACAACAAACCTATGCAGTAGTTACTATTATCTGACTTCTATTATAGACTAGAAAACTGAGCCATAGAGCAGCTAATCAACTTACTGAAGTTTCACAGACAATAATCAGAGCCGGGATATGTCATGAGAGAATACTGGAGATCTGGGAAAACTTTGTGGGGGAACAGAACTTCAGTTGAGCTTTGGAGAACATGTGGGAGTTGGCCTGGGGACAGGAGAGGGTTTTCCAGGTGGAGGGAGCAGCCCCTGGAAAGGAATTGAAGCAAGGATAAGAGGTCATGAGACACTCTGGGAATGATATTGGCTTCTAAGAGCTGGGACTCCTGGCACAGAGCAGAAGGTGGCAGGAGGAAAAGCTAGAGAGGTGTGGGTAGGGTCAGGTCATGAGGCATACCGCATAATGTAACAGAGAACATAAAACTGGGCACAGACTGAGAAGGAAAAGCAACTTGTGCTCTAAAGTTATGAGTGGGGAGAAGGTGGATTCTTTTTTTTTTTTTTTTTTTTTTTAACATGGGCAGGCACACAGGAATCGAATCCGGGTCCTCGGGCACAGCAGGCAAGCGTTCTTACCTGCTGAGCCACTGTGGCCCGCCCAGAAGGTGGATTCTCATAGGAATAAGCTGGAGAAGCTTCTTAGAAGGTGGGCTGGGACTCAAAAGAAGCAATAAACTGCCTATTTTTAGAACGAAGGAACAAAAATAACCTTTTTTGCTATTTTGTGTATTGCTATTATGTGTAAATGTGTGTATATATAAATATGTATACATATTTATACATATTTATCCCTTTCAATGAAGAATTGGTCTACCACCCAAGGGATGGCCCAAGACCCCAGGAAGAGCCCTCTCATCTCTGAGCACACAGAACTGGGAGTAGGGGAAGGAAATTAACATCATACTATCCCCAGCGCTCTTAATCTCCTGAGCCAATTAAACAAGCATTCCCAAGGTGGGGCTATTGCATGAAAATTGGGTCTGGGCCCCCCAAACCCTGAAGGCTGTCCCAGTCTTCTCCCCAGAACTTAGTGAAAATAGAGAGTGGTCTAGAAGGTTGAGATAATTAAAAAATCCTGACATTTATAGGTGACAGGAGGCAACATTATCCACAGGGAAGTTTTGTGATAAGAGAAGACAATTGCCAAGCAGGGTCCCACCTCCTTTAGGCTGGCCCTGTTCAGCCTGGAAAAGGGCAGTTATCACCCCTCAGGTCTTCCCAGTCCCAGGACAGCATCCTGCTCACTCCTGATGGCCTCTCCTCAGTTGGAAACCCTCCAAAGGACAAACACAAAAACAAAATATCTTCAACTATTTGAAACCATTAGTTTCTAATGAAAAATCCCTAGAGCATTTTAAGGTTTGTCTCAGAGGGAAGCCTGCAGATTCTCCTGCCCACCGAGAGAAAGCATCCAGCCTCCTGGAGCCTTTCTCAGGTGAAAATGATTATCTGCTTAACTCTCTAATTACATATGAAAAACGAATGGTCTCTTCCTTTCTGTCCTGACCATTTCCAGTTGCAAATTATATGGTCTGTTCTTCCACGCTTGCTATATATGTTCTTCCATACTTGCTGGCTGTAAAGCTCAGGAGAGAAAATGTGGGTGTAGATCAGAACACACGAGGACTTGGTTTCCCAGCTCTGCTCTGAAGTAGCTGTGATGTGGACAAGATAAATAAATTCTTGGAGCCCCAGCTGCCCCATCTGGAAAATAGGGGCAATGCCACTTGCCTTTAGCATTCCTGTGAGATGCATGCAAAGTGCTATTATCAGGTATCTATTGCTACATAACAAATTACCCCAAATTTAGCCAGCTTAATGCAGCACACATTTTTTATCTCCCAGCTTCTCTGGATCAGGGTCCTCTGCTCTGGGTCTCATGAACTGCAATCAAGGTGGGCTAGGGCTGGGGTCTGTCTGAAACTCAGTCTCCTCTTCCAAGCTCACACGGTTGTTGGGGAATTCAGTTTCTCGTAGGTATGGGACTGAAGCCCGCAGCTCCTAGAGGTGTCCAAGATTCCCTGCCATGTGGCTCTCTCCATGGGCAGTTCACGTCCATCCCTGCAGCTTGCTTCTTGAAAGCCAGTGGCAGTCTCTCACTCAAGGCTGCTAAGGTGGTGTCTTATATAACAATATAATCACAGGCTTGAAGTCCCATCACCTTTGCCATCTTTTATTGATTAGAAGTGCATCTCAGGGTCTTCCACACTCAAGGAGAGGGGTTATACAAAGGCATGGACACTGGAGGCAGTAATCATTGGGGATCACCCCAGAGTCCATCTGCCACAGTGCCTCAATCTAATGTGTCCAAAAGTAGGTTTTAAATTTTATAGGTGTTTTTCTTATTGTTGCTACTGCTATTATTGTTTTATACAAATCCAATCAATGACTGAATACATATTTATCGTCATACAAAATATATTTACATGTTATGTATGGATATGAATGTATACATATTTATATATACACACATTTACACGTGTGTGCACACACATAATAGCAAGCATCTACTATGTGCTCTCTGTGTGTGTATGTTTCATTAAAGGGACACAGATTTGGAGTCCGGGCTATTATTTCCAGAGACTTCAGTCCCTAGCCCTTGTGGGCAGCAGGGAAATGGAAAAGTACAGGGCAGCCTGCTCTCCTGGATCTGAAGTCATGTCATGTTTCCTGGCAGGTGACTCGATGGGTTTGGATTCTACAACGTAAGATCAGGCTGTTTCCACTCTGCCTGGGTTTCCTGGGGAACCTGCCTTCCAGCTGTTCTCACCCTGACCTCCTTACTGGGCCCTGGTGATGAGCTTGGCATGGAAGGCAGGTCTGAGGTTGCTCTGTCCCTGCTGCCTGTGAGCCTCTGCCAAGGTGAGGATGCCTTTCCCCCTTGGCTCAGGAAAGCTCAATTTCCCCCGTCCGCCAGCAAAGGCAGGCTGCTTGTCACAGACCAAGGGTTACAGCAGTGTCCAGAAGTGATGGAGGGGGGGAGACTCATGCAAGGGCAGCGAATGGACAGAGGGGAGACAGGAGACACCCAGGGCTCCAATTTCAAATCTTCAGTGTATGAACAGAGGGGCCTGATCTGGACCCATATAAAATTCCCCGGCCCCTTTTTAGGGTGAATATTTTCTAATCAGTTTCGGAAGCTCATTTTGAGCTATGAGAAAGTAATTTCCTTGACTCTACCATCTCTGTATACCTCCTGCCCGGGTCATTCTGAAAGGGTTTCCAACACTTGTGAACACAGGGTTGCTCCAGCCAAGGGAAGTAGACTCCATCCAAGCTAAAATACCTGTGCACTCAAAGTTTTATTTCCCCAAACTGTTGAGGAACTTGAGAGGGAGTGTGTGGCTAAAGTGCTTCTATCCTTAAATCCTAGAAAGCCAAGAAGAGTGGGAAGGGGCTGGGCTTTGGGCTCATCATGGCCTGGGCCAATACCTTGGGTGCATTATTGGAAATTTCAGAACCTTTCAAATAATGATCACACATCCTTACCATGCAGCTTAAATTAGATCACACCCAGGAAATACTTAATCAAGGCTAATTTAAGTCCATTTTTTTTTTTTTTTTGCTGGTTTTTGCTCTGGGGCTATTTTATTCACCAGAGTCTCTGGCCAGTTATCCGCAGAAGCTGGAAGAGGGGGAACTAAAGTTGGAGGAAAAGAAATTCTGAACCAGGAAGGTCAGTCTGGCAGTAGAATAATTTCACTCTAGAAGCTGTCAGGACACTAGAACTAGAGATATTCAAGGGAAAATTGGTTGTGCTACTTAGGGAAATAGCAGGGGAAGACTTTGTGGCCTTGTGCACAAGCTCAAAGGAGATAACCCTGCATCCAGTCTACAAATAAAGTGCTTTTTCTGTTGTCCAAGATTTGCTCTGGGAATGGTGAGATGTGTCAGGCACTTCGAAGAGTGATAATACAGAAAGAATTGCAGTAAAATGAATACCTGATGTTTGTCCTCATAAAAACAAAAACAAAAACAAAACAAAACACACACACACACACACAAAACTATTTTTGGAACCTTAGTGCAAATCTGATCTGGTCACTCACTCTCTGTTAGAGAGGACGAGGCCACAATGTAGAAAAAGGTATAATGGTTTGATGCAGTAGAAGTTTATCATTCGCTCCTTCTTCTGTGGCAGTTGCTCTTGGTTGATGGGAAGCTTTTTTCCGCGGGGTGATTCCAGAGCCCAAGCTTCTTTCATCTTGTGGCCTCTGTATGAGCATGGTAGAAGGGGAAAGCACATGTAGGAGGGGCAGCCCTTTGGAGAAGCCTTCTCCAGAAAACGGCACCCACCCTTCTTTGCCCATTCCGCTGGCTAGAACACAGACATGTGGCTTCACATGCCAGCAAGAGTGCTAGAAAATGGAGTCAGCTGGATGCCCAAAAAGAAGAAGAGGAGATGGCTCTGTAGTCCTGCCACATTCCCCGGCCTAAAATATCCTTCAGCAGATCTCCCTGGCCCCCTGAGACTGGAGGGCATTTCTGGGTGGGATCTCATGACGAGTGCACTGTCTGGCCCACAGCGTTTTGCTCATCAAAACCTGATCACCAACACCCATGCAAGCAGAAAGCTTGTGTCTGAGCACCTCCCAGGGAGGACAGAGCCCAGGCCCTGGGTGTGGCTTCCCACTCACCTGGTTTGATCCAGAAGTTAAGGATGTGCACCAGGCAGGGCAAAGTCAAGGTCTTCTTTGAGAAACAGATAATAGCTATGGGGACCTCTGCCCATACTTATACCTGTGCCCCAGTTCTGCTGCAGCTTTAATGGGGGAATGCACAGATGCCATTCATGGAATCCTTGATCTAGAAGGACAGAGGACTTGTTCTCCTATAAGACCCACTCTACAAAGTAGCATTTTCATGACCTACTGCACCTTCAGATGGGAGGTACGTGGGGAGAATGTCAGGGCTAAATTAAATGCCAACGACCTTAGGATTGGTTGCCTGAAGAAATATATAAATGTAAAGTGCTAGCTCTGCACACCCTGGTGAGCTGAGCTGTTTTCTCTGAAGGCTCTGCTAACAAGGCCCTGTTTGGTGGCTGTGTTCTGAGGGTGACGCCGATCATGGACCCCCCCCTCTGAATGGCCAGGCTGACTTCTCTGCCCTAGGTGGCAAGTACCCAGGGCCTGATTCCAGAGGAACGTGTACAGGTGTCATAATTAGCCATTTCCTGCCCAAATGCCACAAATAAGCCACAATTCTCAAGACACAATCCTCCAGAGCCCTTTACAGAATTGTTTGCAGACCAAATAATGCTCATCTGTAACCTGGTTAATTACCTATGCCGTATGTTTAACTACCCTAGACTTGCTGGTGCAAATTATACAGAGAATTGGATGTGAGGGGGAGTTAAGAGCTGGGGGCGCTCCAGCCACCATGCGGTGTTCCACACAGCCGAGCGGAGGCTGGTCTGCCCTCCAGACGACTCAGATGGATGCAAGACCGCAGCTTCCTGTTCCATTTCTTGCCCATCAAGACCAATAAACATGTAATGAAGTGACTGGAAACAAGTGAAATTGGGAAGGCAAACATTGACACTGAGCTCGGCATTTCAATGGTCTGATCAGGTTTTCCCATCCCTGTGTGAGGGAAAGTCAAGACGCTACTTGGCTAAGGCACAAAACCCTCTTTGATACTCTAATACCTCCAGGTGTTCCCCGCCCCATCCCAGCAAATACAGGGACCCTACAAACATTGCCCCCTCTAGGAGAATGTCAAATTTCTAAACTTCTAAATGATGTCTGTTAACTCCCCCGGCAACAGCTGGGGATGTGCTTGCCCACAGCACAAAGGAGGTGCTCCCTGCCCCCTGAGCACGGCGTGGGGATCACCTTGCATTTTAGAGAACCGTAGAGGAAGCTGCTGGAGACCTCATCACCAGGTCCTCCTCCCGGATGTTTAGAGACAGAGCTGCTGGCGACGCAGGTGCCCTGGGTCATCTGGAGATTCGTGCGCACGTGTTTTCATCCCACCCCTGATGGTCAGTGAGTAGATGCGGCCGCCGCCTCTCTGTTTTGGGGACCCCTGTTCCCCCGCGGTTCTGGAGTTTGAAAAACACATCCCCATTAGCCTTCTCCTCAGGCTGGGATCTGCACATGGGCTGTGCTGGGCAAATACAAACCCAGCTTCCAGGTTAGATGAGAAAATTCAGGAACGAAACAAAATGCTGTTTAAAATGGAATCCATTACTCTTTGGAGACACTGGAGTCAACAAGGCATGGTAAGAATGGAGTAGCCATAGTGTTTTCTCTCATACTTGCACAGGGGGGTTGGGGGGAGGGAGGGAGGAGAAGAAGGACACATGGAAGGAGAAGAAGAGAGGAAGTGGGGGGGGCAGGGAGAGAGGGAAGAGAGGGGGAGAGAGGAGGAGGAGAAAGGGGAGAAGGGGGAAAGGGGGAAGGGAGGACAGGGGAGGGGGAGAGATTGGGTTTCAAAGTGTTATTTGAAAGAAAACTTTATTGTTCCCTCTTTTATTTTAAGAAAACTTTATTGTTCCCTTTTTTATTGTAAAGGACGCTTCTATGAATGTCTTCCTATTAATGATCTATTTTCTTTCTCTGAATTAATTCCTTAAGAATTACTTTTATGTGTGGATATTTTTGCTCAATGGATATGGGTTATTTCTTGGTTTTTTAAATCGATATTTTGCTTTACTTCCTTAGAGGAACCATGCTTTTTTTTTTTTTTAACTTTTTATTGTATAATATACATACAAAGCAACGAAAGAAAAAAAGCAATAGTCTTCAAAGCACTCTTCAACAAGTAGTCACAGGACAGATTCCAGAGTTACTCATGGGCTACCATACGATCCTGTCAGATTTTTCCTTCTAACTGTTCCAGGACATAGGAGGCTAGAAGGCTTAAATATTTTTTTTATTATCACAATAGACTTTTTTTTCCTTTTTTTTCTTTTTGTGAAAAGTAATGTATATACAAAAACAATAAATTTCAGAGCACAGCACCACAATTAGTTGTAGAACATATTTCAGAGTTTGGCATGGGTCGTAATTCCACTATTTTAGGTTTTACTTCTAGCTGCTCCAAGACGCTGGAGACCAAAAGAGATACCAATGTAATGATTCAGCAATCATATTCCCTTGTTAAATCCTATCTTCACTGTATAACTCCACCATCACCTTTGATCTTTCTATCCCTCTCTTTAGGGGTGTTTGAGCTATGGCCATTCTAAATTTTTCATATTGGAACGGTCTATTACTAATATGGGGTAGAGAGATGGAACTATCTGGTGTTCTGGAGAGGCTGGGTCCTCTAGTTTCAGGACTTATCTGGACCAGGTACCCATATGGAGATTGTTAAATCTCTAGAAAGTTACTCTAGTACATGGAACCCTTGTGGAATCTTATATATTGCCCTAGGTGTTCTGTAGGATTGGCTGAAATGGCCCTGGTTGCGGTTTGGAACCATGCTAATTTATATTATCACCAGCAAATAAGGAATTTAGCAGTTACACTGCAGTTTTATCACTGGTGGATTTTGCCGCATTCTTTTCTTCATTTAATAGGTGATACTTATATACTATTACTATTACTAAGGTGGTACTTAGTAATTCAATTTGCTTTTCATTAATTTACAGCAATGATATTTTCCCATATGCTTGCTTACTCTCTGTGTTTTTGGTAAATATTAACATACTGTAACTTTTGCTGACTTTATAATATAATGTTCTTTTCCACTTGAACGAGCCCTTTATAAGACAGGCATTATCTCTTTAAATAAAATGAAACTTAACAGTGATAAGTATGTTCATATCTATAAAATGTGCCTATTAAATCATCCCCTGGGCTATTGCAGTAAATCCTTGTGATAATGTGTTTGAAAGTACTTTGAAAAATTCTAAGCCTTATGTCCATCAAGGTGATCTTATATCCTTCATGCAAAATTTTATAATTAATTAGAAATGTAAATATAAGTCTAAATATACTTTAGGGGATAAATAGTTTGAGACGCATGCACGTACAAAAATGTGGGTATTTTAGCTGATCACAAATTCAATAAAGGGCAAGGGGGAGACATGAGTGCCAGAGAGATCCATGTGAAACACAACTTATGTCTGCAATGTGCTGAATTTTTTTTCTGTCCAAATTATCTATCTTTTCAGAGAAAGCTGCCTTATATCCAAGTTCTTACAGAGTCCCTCATATTATAGGAAACAATAAAATGTTTCAGGAACTCGTATTAGTCTGAAAACAACTCAGCCATGCCAGTTTTGATACTTATAGAGGTCCCTGATAGAATCCAGAAAAAAGGAAGCCAAGAAATTTAACATCAATTTAGCGATCATTCCTAGGGGTATGACGTCACAGTTCCAATGTGGAATGCTGATTTGAAGAAGCCTTTCAGAGGTGACATGACAGAGCCAACCAGCAAAGGGTTAGAGTGTGGAAATCACAAATATAAACCTATGAGAAGAATCTGAAAAACCCATCTGCCTCACGTTATATAAGTGGGCACTGCGGCTTTGAGGAAGCAAAAGCCCTCCCCAGCTCCCAAGTTTAAAAAGTACCATCTTCCTTGAACTGTAACAAGAAACAATATGGATAAATCTTGCAAAGATAATATTGAGCCAAAGGAGCTAGACACAAAAAAGCACTTAAATAAAATGGAAAAGCAGGCAATTCTAATTTACTGTGTTCTGTAAAGTAGATTGTGACTGTCAGGCTGGCATCATCCTGAGGAAGGGGGAAAGGAGATTTCCGGGATGCTGCCATGTGTTGGGTTCTGGGAGATACACACCTTGTGCAAAGCCAACCAGCCGAACGCTTTGTGTGGTTTTCTGTATACCTGTTGAACTTGGGCAAAACGTTCCAAAAATACAACATTTTGTAAAACGTAGTGCTAAAGAAAATGTGCTCTGGGAAACTGCTTTATGTGATTCTGCAGAGGGCTAGAGCGACGGCAGGGGGTGATGTAAAAAAATGGATTTCTTGCCAACATATTAAAATCAGAGGTTTTCATGGAAAATTCCCGGTTTCTGTTTTATTTCCTTGAAAAACCAGCAGGCGGGCAGTGCCGGCGCCCCTTTCCCGCAGGCAGCAGTAGGATCCACGCGGACTTGGCTTGCTCTGGATGGGCCCGGCCTCCCGCATTCCTGGAACACAACAGCTGCTTTACTCACTTCCTCACGTTATCTGCCTGGCTCCCAAATCTTTTGAGTTTGAAATCCCTGTTCTAAAAAGATAGCTTTTTTTTCCCCCATGTAATTTCAATTACCCTTAAAAAGGAGCTGAATTTCCATTGATAAATCCACAGCAATGAAAAAGCAAAGTCTAATGCTTGTCAATCAATTTTTCATTCCAAGTCAAAGCCACCCTATAAGAGTTGATGCAGTATTTGCTAACTCGCCTTTCAGGGTACTTCAGAATATGGTTTTTCTTGTCAACTCAATTTCTCTGATCCTCAGTTTCCTCATCTGTAAAATAGGGTCATTACAGTAATAATTAATTACCTCGTGGTGGTAATTTTGTGTGTTAAATAAATTCATGTTGGGAAAAGCTTACCTCTGTGCCTAGCAGATAGAATGATCTCAATAAATATTATTATGATGGGAGATTATGATGAGGGGATAACCCAAACTTTGAATTGTCTGTAATATTCTTTAGAGCTAGAAATCTCAAACTATTAACTGTGGTATTGGCAGCGTTTGTAAATATTTTAACTTCCTTTGTACTCAGTGGGATTGATAGATTTCATGTCATTCTATTTTTTAGTTTCATGATTGCTGAAACAAATACCATACAATGGGCTGGCTAAACAGGAATTTATTGGTTTATGGTTTCTGAGGCTAGAAGGCTTGTTTCATCCTAGGTTGAGAGTCTTCTGGCTGGCAGGCAATCTTTGGAGTTCCTTGGCCTTTCCATTACATGGCAATGCACATGGCCGTGTCTTCTTTCTTTTTTGGGTTCAGCTACAGCTTCTGATTATTCCCTGTGGCTTCTCCTCCTGTGGCTTCTCCAAAAAAAATTTTTTTTTCTTTGCTTAAAGGGATTTCAGCCGTATTGGATTAAGGCCCATGCTCACTCAGCTTGGGCACTTCTTACCTAATAACATCTTCAAAGTTTCTGTATCCAAATAGTTTCACACTTACGGGGTCAGGGTGGGACCTGAGCAGGCTTTTTATGTGGGACATGGTACAATCCCCAACTGTGGGGTTCACGTCCCAGTTCTACTGCACTGATCTGCGGCATTAGGACCCTAGACTAACCACACCACAGGAGGCTCCTTTAGGCTCAGGGTGGTCACTTGGTGAGCTTGGGGTCTTCTAAATGATGGCAATGGTTTCTCCACATCCCTCTCTAGAATATCCCTTGAGGAAATTGCATTCAGAAACAGAAACAAAATAAAAACCCTAACAAAGTTACACAAAAACAAAAAAAGTAAAGAAAAGTTTCCTTTGGAAAAAGTAGAATGGCAAAAGTCTCTTAGGTTCCTCTCTGCAGCAGGCATCCTGTGAGATGGTCCCCAATGGTTCCTGCCTCTTAGTATCTTCTCCCCTGAGAGGGGCTGGATCTAGTGACTCATTTCTAGAGAACAGAATATCACAAAAGTTATGGGATATCATTTCCAGATTAGGTAATGGCTCTGTCTTGTTCACCCTCTTGTTCTCTTGCTTGCTTGCATTGATGAAGTAAACTGGCTTGAAACCTGGGGCTGGGTTGTGAGTTGCCCCATGGGGAGGACCATGGAATAAGGAAAGGAGGGAGGGCTCTGACCAACAGCCAGCAGGGAACTGAGGCCCTGAGGCTAATAGGTGGGAAGTGGATCCATCCCCAGTCGAGCCTTGAGATGAGACCACTGACCCTGCTCATCCCTTGGGTGCAGCCCTGTGAGAGACCTGGGCTAGAGCTGCCCAACTGAGCTACACCTGGAATCCTGACCCACAGAAACTGAGATAAAAATTCATTGTTTCAAATTGCTTTGTTTTGAGATAAATTTTTAATTCAGTAACAGATAACTAATACACCACTGTCATGGTCAGGTTCACGTGTCAACTTGGCCAAGTGGTGGTACTTGTTTGTCTGGTTGGGCAAGTGCTGGCCTGTCTGTTGCAATGAGGACATTTCATAGAATTAGATCATGATCACGTCAGCTGTATCCACAGCTGATTCCGTTTGTAATCAGCCAAAGGGGACTGTCTTCTGCAATGAGTGATGCTCAATCTAATCACGGGAAGCCTTTTAAGGAGGATTAAGAAGAGACAGGCTCCATTCCTGCTTCGGCTGGTGAGCCTCTCCTGTGGAGTTCATCCAGACCCTCTATTGGAGTCATCGGCTTCACAGCCTGCCCTGCAGATTTTGGACTCTGCATTCCTGCGGTCACGTGAGACACTTTTATAAATTTTTTATTTGTGAGTCTTCCCTGTTGATTCTGTTTCTCTAGAGAACCCTAACTAATACAACCACCTTATCATTTTCTCTTTTCTTTTAGAAATTTACTCACCAATAATGTTGGAGAAATATCTTTCAGATCAGGGGCTGAAAGATGGATTATGGGTACAATATTTAAACTTAGATATGTCCTTTATGACTACTAAGGAGTTCATATGAGTTTTGATGAATTAACATTTTGTTCTTTAAAGCATTCTTATATATGCTCCAGCTATTTTTTTCTTTCCAATAAGTTAGTATAAGAAAAATACAGTTTGTGGGCTTTATCTTTCTTAATTCTTTTTAAACAAAGCACATCCATTGTTATTTAAAGACCAACTAGGAGACGTTAATGGAAGCTCTGTTTAGGTTTATCTTCATTACACATTAAATATATTTTCCCAAAATTGAGTATATATCAAATGAATGGGGGATTGAGCCATTAGAAGTTTGCTTGTGGAGAATCTTCTTTTTTTTTTCTTTTTAAATATGAACACTCATTCCTAAGGTTGTTTTGGTTTTAAATTTTCTTGGCACCAAGCCCACTAGCAGCTGTAAAGCCTGTACCTGTAAATGTGTTCCCTAGAAGACAATTTCATTTAGTGACCAATGATTTCTCTCTGGATAAGTTCGATTATAAATTACAATAGAATTGACTTTTTCATAGCATCCCTCACTCTCCAAGTATCTTAAAATCCTCTGTGGATTATAAAGTAATTACAGTGCTGGAAGGACAGTTTAATAATTGTGTACAGGAACACAGACTCTCCTCTATATCTGAGGAGGGCTTATTCCCAACTGGGAACATTAAGTTGGATTTTATTGAGAGTAGGAACTGTTGGCTCAGACTGCTGGGTGATCCGTGTGCTACTTTGAAAAGTGTCCTGGGATCTGTAATTTCCACCTGGGCAGTCAGGGAGGTGAGAGACTGACCTTCAGCAAACTATTCCATGTGCAGGTCAGAGCTTGACTGTAGCAGAGCCTGCCTGGACCCCGCGGGGCTGGGGGTGGGGGGTCAGGACAGGGTGTGAGCTTATGACCCTCTTGGGGTCTTGGACTGTGCAACCTCCCACCCCAGAGGTGAGATGTTCAATATGGGCAATTATAAGGCCTCTTAATTATTTGTACTGAATCCCGACTGAATTCTCACGGTTGGTTGTCTCCCACATGAATTCAGAATGTGGCCAAGGAGGCATATTAGAAAGTTCTCAGGCGGCCATGTCATAAGAGTGTTTTAATTGGTCTGCAAGTGATGTTGTGCTGTTTTTTCTCCTTTAAAATTCAAATTTTTTCTCTCTGTCATGCCATTCATGCAATATAAACCTGACAAGCACTCAAGGTTATTTGGTTGATTGCAACTGTTTTCCTTTGGCACATCTAAAATTGAGTCTTTGTCTTTCTTCCTTTGTTCTTTTTCATCTGTAACCTTGGCACTACCGACTGGGTGATTAAATGATTACTGAGTCTTTTGCACCTCACCTTGAGAGGTTTTGGCATGAAAAGGTGCTAATTAAGCTGAAACTGTTGGCCCTGTTGCTTACAAGTGGGTTCCAGGAAGCAAAAGATCAGGGTTGGCCTGGGTGTGCGTGCGTGCATGCGTGTGTGCGTGCATGTGAGAGAGAGAAGGAGAGAGAGAGAGATAGAGAGAGACAGTTTGTGTGTTCAGTTTTCAGCTGCTTAGAGACTTGTTACCGGTTAGAACTGTTTTAGAACTCATAAACACAAAAATTCTTAAAACTACCTACGGGATTGACTCAAAGGCAATGCCAAGGTGCTTTGGCAGTTTAACTAGATGCTGGTCGCCCTAACGCTACATATGCTGGGCCTGAATGTTTTCTGCATTTAAGGAGAAATAAGTGCACTCTAAGAATAGTTGTTACCTTCCTGCCTCACCTTGCCCTGCAGATATGAGGAACGGTGATTAACAAATTTAGGAGTCATAGAAAGTGCTATTTCATCAGTATCTAAAATGTGAGATAAATTCACACCACTACCTGGATTTGTAGCCTCATCCAAGGGGTTGTGATACCAGTGGTGTTCTCCTGGGAATTTGTTCCAAAGCACTGACTGCATTTCTTCTTAGGCTAAGTACTTAACTATGCTCCCAGGTTTTTAAAATATAATTTGAAGACTTCAGCAGGTTTCTAAAGCATACCACTTAATAACTCACAGCTCAGGGTAAATTCTGCGCCATAAATCTGTGGGATATTTTTTTCCTTTTTCCTGGGATGAGAAAGTATCTTTTTATCATGCTGTTTTTCTAAGATACCTGTCATTTGTTTACATGAATTCCATTTTCTTTATGTGGGGGATAAAAAAACCCACTGAGGCTGTCTACATAGGTGTAAAACAATTGATTATGATTTACTGGAAGTTAGTTGGGATCAGCCCATTATAATCTCTGTATCCCGAATGCCTGGCACCTTGCTTAGCACAGAGTAGGCACTAAATAGATGGGTATTGAATGATGAAATAATGGATCAATTTTGTCAAACAGTCGGTTTAATTGTTGTTACCTATTGGCATGGATTGAATTGTGTTCCCCCTAAAAGATAAGTTCAAGTCCTAACCCCAACCCTGTCAATGTGAAATTATTTGTCAGTAGGATCTTTGAAGATGGTATTAGTTAAGATGAGGCCAAACTGAATTAGGGTAGGCTGGGATCCAATATGACTGGTGTCCTTATAAGGAGAGACCATTTGGACGCATTCAATAAGACAGAGGCAGAGAGAGAGATGGCCGTGTGATGGAAGCAGAGATTGAATTATGCCACAGCTAAGGAGCATCACCAATTGTCAGCCACCCACTGAAGCCAGAGTCATGGAATGGATTCACCTCTTCAAGAGAAGCAGGGACCACTGATTTTGGACTTTTAGTCTCAGGAACTGTGAGATAATAAATTCCTATTGTGTGCACCAACTGGTCTGTGGTACTATGTTACTACAGCCCTGGTCAAGTAAGACATCTGGTTAATTCACAGGATGCTTGGATTCACCTCCTTCTATGCTGTTTCAGGTATCAAGGGATGTTTATTGATTTCTTGTGAAGGCACCTTGTTATTCAGGCCGTGGCAACGTTAGATCACAAGGGGACCAAAGGACCTGGGGCTGAATTCTGCTTGGGAATAACACCATTTCCTACCAGAAACTTGGGGAGGTCTTGTCTTAGTTTCCTAGGGCTTCTGTAACAAAGCACCACAAACTGGGTGGCTTAAAACAATAGAAATTTATTGTTTCTGTTTTTGAGCCTGGAAGTCTGAAATCAAGGCGTTTCCAGGGTAGTGGGGGAGAATGCTTCCTTGCCACTTCCTGGCTTTTGCTATTTGCCAGCAGTCCTTGGGGTTCCTTGGCTTGTAGGTACAGGGCTGCATTCTCTGCCTCTGTCTTCACGTGGCCTTCTTCCTGTGGACCTGTCCTCTTCGTGTAAGGACCAGTCATATTGGATTAGGGCCCACCCTAATTTGGCATGACTTCATCTTAACTTGAATACAGCTATGAAGACTCTATTTCCAAGGAAGATCACACTCATAGGCAGCTGGGATTAGGACTTCTGTATATGTTTTGGGGGTGTACTATTCATTCCATAGCAGGCTTTTGATGTGAAACATTCAGCTTGGAATGACAGCCTGAAACTCTTCTTTATAGCAAACTAACAGTATATTCTGAAGGACCCTAAGAAGAGGGCTGGCCTTTTATCTGCCACTTAGAGCAGGAGGATGCTTTAAAGTCTCTTGATGAGGCAGTGTCATCAACCAACCTGGCCGTGCAAGGAGCTTTTATGCAGGGAGCCATAACTCTAATGAATGATGGCTGAAATAATAAAGACATATCATCCATACTTTGTTTTGCAGAAACTGTGACATCCTTGTGAAAGTTCAAGGGAAAAGAAAAATGTGTTCTTTGAGGGGGAGTGATAGAGGGTGGGAGGTGGGGACATGAAGAGTGGTTTAATATGTCTAGTTGGAACCTTTCAACTTAGCCCCTGAGGCTTTTACCTAACCCTGTCATGGTCCCAACACCTTCTCCAGGGCTGACAGTCTTGGTAATTGATGGAGGGATGGGGGAGGACTCTTTTCTGCAAATACATTAAAGCAGGGGGAGCACGCCCGCCTTCCCGCCCCTGCCTCTCTGCGGCCAGGCATGGGGGACCTGCAGGCGAGCAGATACAAGGCAGGGTGACTGGAGAGGGGACCCTGGGATCGATTCCGTCAATCAGCCCCCCCAGCTACTGTCAGGCTCCCGGAACCTTTAACCCGCTCCTCGGAGTCATTAGAACTCCCAGCTCTCTTTGCAGGCCTTTTCTATTAGACATATACTCCCATGTTTTGATTTTTTGCTCCCCAAGTCATTTTTTTTTTATAATTACCTGCATTGAACCACATTTGCCATCTGTGGGCTGAGAGCATGTAAATGATTTATTAGCCTTAGTTTCTAACTGTGCCAGGCAGCTGGAGATTGACGTGGCAGGTGACAGACGCAGCGGACAGGACGACGGGTGGGTGGTCAATGACAGGATGAAGATTTCCAGGTGGCCGATGTGTTTGTGAGTCCCAGGCTTTGGTGTCGAATCGGCCGAGTGGGACATTGCAAAAGTGGAATCTTCAGGTCCGGGTGGGTAGATGTCAGGTGGAAAAAGCAAGGAGGCAAAAAACTCAGGACTTTTCTAAGTTAAAAGTAGAAGCGTGTGTGAGGAGAGGAGACAGCTGGCACGGCCCAAATTGTTGTTGACAATGATCTGGATTTCTTTTGTGTCCCTGGGTTTGACCCTGTGGAGTGGCCCGTCATAGTTTAGGGGTCCCTGAACACTTGTCTGGCTGCTTGGGTGGACCTCGATGTATTCCCAAATCAAGGTGTCCTTCGACATAACTGCTTCCCACTGATTTGCCTGATGATTTCAGGGCTAAGTTTTCTTTCGGTTCGTTCTCAAATTGCAGATTGGGCCATGGGATGCATCTTTTTGCAGGATCAACTGCCCTCCCACGTACAGTGGTGACCATGAGATCCCTACCCCAGGGATGGGTGGCATTCGGGAGACAGTCATGCCCTTCCTTCGTGCCAATTCCCTCTTCTCGCTTCCCATCCAGAACAGTGGCACCCAGATGGATCAGAAACACTCGCAACATGGAGAAAACCATGTGGGGAGACTTCAGGCTCACAGTGTGATTTCTGTGGGCCCCTTCCTCCAAAATAAAGAAATATTTTAAAATGTACCGTACTCCTGTACTGGTAGGAATACAAATATATTAATATTGTATATTACAACTTTTTCTTCTACGGCAAAGTTCTTTTTTTTGTTCTTCTTCTGATTTTAAAGGAGATTAAAACTTTTCCATGGGCCCCTGAAAGTGTGAGACGCCTGTATCGGTCAGGGTTTTTCAGAGAAATGGAGCCAACAGATTAGATATATTAATATGGAAATATTATATATAAGTAAAGAGATTTACTTGAAGGAATTGGTTCACGTGATTGTGTGGGCTGGCAGGGCAAGTTGGAAATGTGTCGGGCAGGCTGGCAGGCTGAGATTTTGTTGCGGTGTTGAAGTCTTGAATCCAAATTTGGTAGGGAAGGTCAGTAGGCTGGAAGCTCAGGCAGGAGGAGAGGGGGTAGTCTGAGGCAGAATTTCTTCTTCTGGAACCTTCTGCCTTTTGTCCTTAAGGCCTCCAGCTGATTGGATGAGACCCACCCTCATTTTGGAAGGTGATCACCTTTGTATCAGGTCAGCCGCTCATAGATGCTGACCCCCTCTACAGGCTACCTCCACAGCAACATGGAGGCCAGTGCTTGACCAAGCAGCTGCCCACTGTCATAGAGCCAAGCTGCCACCCAAAATCAACCAGGACAGGGTCCTAGGAACTGTACTTGCTCTGCCTCGTGGGTTAGCTGGCTCTGGAGAAGAGATGCGGGTGACATTTTAGTGTCAAGTAGAAAATGTAAAATATTATTATCTTTTCCCAATGATGTAATAACTAAGGCATAAAAGGCACGTTTTATTCTTTTCTCTGATGAGTTTTGTTGTCTCTTAATTTTGAATGCCCCACCCTATAGATCGTACGGTCAGATGGGGCCCCACTGTGTATTGACTTTAAAAAGAGCCCTGAAGTTTGGACTTTTTGACAAGTCACTGGCATTCATTTTTTTCTAGCTGTGACTTGCTTATCTTCCCAAATTCTGTGTAGTTAGATTGTGGTAAATTATGGTGCTATTTAGCAATTAATATACAGGAAAACTTGGGAAAGAAAGGGGCTTTACGATAGTGCTATTGTAAAATAAGCATACTTCCCTCCCACCCTCACCCCCTATACCCCGCCCCACTGTGAAGCCCTTTGTAAAGCAAATGACACTTTCAATTTTATTTGCTTGTCACTTAGGTTTTTCAATTACTGGAAAATTTTAAACTGGATGCACCCTTCTTCTTTCTAAACTGGTGAATCCTGAGGGATTGGGCTAATTGCTCTGAAATTTTCTTTTTCATTTTCTTTTTTGCTACCCTGAAAATCTTTCCTTTTTTAACCTGGCAGTAAGTACGGTGTAGGGTTAATGTCATGGACTACAGAAGTGGGCTGAGTGTGCTCCAAATCTAGCTCTATCGCTGTGTGATCTTAGACAAATTGCTGAACCACTCTGTGCTCAGTGTCTTCAGCTACAGAAAAAAGATAATAACACAAACTGTTGCCCATTATCCAGAACAAATTTGTTCCCTAATACCATGTTTGATAGTGAGTATTCATAGTGAAGGAGCCTGTATGCCATTATTTTAAATAGGAAAAACAATGATGCTTTCCAAGCCCATGCAAAGACCCCAACTGACTTCCCCAAATGCCACTAAAACTCTTAAGCACTTTCATAACAATCCACTAAAAAAATTCTGGATAACACAAAGCATTTAAATATTGTTTATCTTATTATGTAACTGAATTAACTCATTGGTGGGTCTCTTTGTGTGTCCACTATGTATAGGAATGGTTTCCTTCATACTTATCTAATGTATACTTAAATGTGTACCTCAAACATATAAATGAACAATGAAGTTATATGTTAGACATACGTAACAAATACAAAAACACAGTGAAATAAAATATGCAAACAAGACAAATGAAAAAAAAAAACCTGCAGATTGACGAGCTGGTTGAGTGAAGTTTGGAGGTAAGAGAAGGGAGGAGAAGCTGTGGTCCCTGTTGGCTGCATAGGATCTGCTTTGAAGGGGCAATGACTGCTTGGTCCAGAGACTGTAAAAGTGACCTGGACATTGTCTTCACAGTCAACACTCTAGGAGTGTCTTCTATCAACAACAACAAACAACTGGATCGCAAAATTTGCATTCCTCATGTACCCTTAAATGGATGGCCACAGAAAGCTCCTAACATAATTACTGATGTGGACTTTATGATTTGAATGCCAAGTGACGGATAATGTGCTTTCTTCAACTTGAATCTAAAGGGCACGGAAGTTGTTGGAATAATACAACAAAAGTTTTAGCCGAGTCTTTTCTTCATCATCTCCTAAAGTTACTGTTAGTTTCTCTTTAGTGCTTTATGTCTTGGTACATTTAACTCAGCTTCTTAAATGCACGTATACAAATGGAAGCCATTAAAAAAAAGCCTAACTTCATCAACATTAAACATTTGCTTTGCTAAAGTCATTCTTCCTCCAGTATTCTGCCAATTTACTGGGGAGACAGTTGCAGCCTCTTCATCAGCAGCAGCTGCTGACACCTGTGATCTTGAAATCATCTACCTTCAAATCTTAATACTTCTGAGTCATCCATGCCATGGTTTGAAATTCACTTTCTCCTCCGAATTATTTTTCTCCTTCATTTCCTCCATCTTCAGGCTTTGAAGATGTTCAGTGTCTACAGTTGTGCCAACAGGTGCTTGGGCTCATCCTGCCGTGGCCTTCTAGCCCAACATGGGGTGCTTCTCTAGTTTTTCAAAAATATGGCACTTTTCGTGAGTGACACTGCGAAGCTGTCCACAGCCAAGCCCACTCTTCATTTGAGCTTTCTTTATTTTCTTATGCCTAGGAAAAGAATGAATTCACGTGTGTGGACTGGGACATGGCCACAGGTCTGTCTTCATGGGTCTGTCTCTCTCACTTCCACGTTTTCGTTGATTGTCTAGGCCTCTTAAGTCTCACCTACTGTTGTCACAGGATTTTCCATTTTCTTAGGAGACATTTTCACTTAATAGTGTAGGGGAGATGATTGAAATCATGCAGATCATATATAAACAATGCCTGAATTAGATCGGTGAGTCAGCATGAGACTTGTGCCTCTGAATATGTTCTTTTTTTTGTGTTGATGCAGGGAAAATTTAAACATTTTCTAGTGGGTTTTTGATTCAGAGAGTGAGTTTTGGGTAAGCATGTATGCAAAGTTTTATCACAAAGTATTGTAAGGGCGAGAGTCAGATAAGGCATCCTTGTGGAACATACTGGAAGGGCTGTAGAGAGGATCGAAGCATTCAGTGCTTAGGCAGATACCTGATGGGTGGCAAGTTTGCTCTGATACCGTGACTTGACATACAGACTCCAAAAGCCTTTCTCTGATTTGATGACACCACCATTGTTTCATTCTTCTTCATCATATTTCCCTCTTGTGGTTTTCTTTGCTCATTAGGTGACCCAGAAATGGATTTTTCTTGGTTATTTGTATCCATTGGTTACAAATATTTTTCTTGGTGATTTGTATCCATTGTTTTTATTGTTGTGTTTTATAACTGCATTGCGTTTATACAGTAATTCAGGTCTCAATTTTGTAAGGACATGTCACTCCCTCCCTTCCCTCACTCAAATTCAAGAATCAGTATCTTTGGTAGTGATAGTCTAACACGAATAAAAAATGGGTGTGCTGGTGTTTGTACAAGTTGTGGAATACCTGTGCACAGGAACCTTGTCTTATTTTTCTTTGCATTGCCAGCACTGCAGGACGGAAGAGTGCCACTCAGTGGGTGAATTGCTGCAGGAGCTGCCAGCACTGAAGGTTCCTTGGAGGACATGCCAGGCCTTAGGAACAGGGGAATCTGTCACAATAAAACTAAATTTGGCTTTCATACAAGATGGAGCAGGAAAGGGCTGCAGGAGAGCTCAGACCGGTCTTGCAGGTAGGGAAAGGAGCAAGCCTCTGATGCAAGCCTAGAATTGGCACCAAATAGGTAGAAACAAGTTTAAATGAGTAACGGCCAGGGTCACTGAAATGTAAAGTGTAATCAAAAGCGGGAACCTTTGGTGGGAAATTTGAAATAGACTATCCAGATAGGCTGTAACCTCTGGAGTATCCAGTCAGTGGAGAAACAGGGGAGAGACCTGCGCGCTAGGCTTAGGAAATAAATACTACTACTTTGGTTGTCCATGCGCCAGCCACCATTTTCTGGCTGTGTGCCCGTTCTTGCAAGATGGTGAATAAATTATTTTCTTCCCACAAACGGGTGAGTGTTTGTTCTCTTTCAGGTATAGCTTTCTTTCTAATAGATCCTATTTGTCAAACTATGGTCTGACAGGTAGGACCTGAATACGGAACGTGTGATAGAACGCCTTACATTGGGCCTTTTCCTCTGCTCAGTCTGCTTTGGGTAGTGCCACCCTTCTTAGTACCTTAGATGCTGTGGCCCCTCAACAAAAAAGTTGAATAAGTTGAATATATGACAACATACAGCATGACACACCACCATAGGAGGCATTATCTTCATAGGTCTCAGGTATCATATTTAATGTTTTGAGCCACATGGGTTGGCTCCCAGAACCATCTAGAGAGAAAATGAGAAAAAAGGAGAGGGAGAAGGAGAATGAATGCAAGAATGTACACATTTCTAGATTTTTGGAGTTCTTGTTAAATGGCGCAAGCCATTGCTTCTTTTAGCCATTCCAATGCAAAGAGGTGCCTGCTAATTCTGGCTTTGGGTTGTGTTCCTTTAGCACCTTATGTGTCACAGGGATGAATATAGAATCCAAGGTCCAGAAGTATGGGGAGAAGGCTGTAGAGGATGTGAGCACTGACACTGGTCTGCAGCATAGGGCCTCGGAGACCAGGAGCCCATTTGTCCAGTCTTGTGGGTCTCCAGCCATGAACCCTTTAGAGAACCAGCCTTTCCCATGTCCACCTGTGCTCAAAGACAGCTTGAATGGTGGCAAACAATGGTTCCTTCTGCTATCCTCATTCCATATATGGGAAACATCTGTAAGGAAAAGCCCATAGAGGATTGTTAGAAAGAGAAGGAATCAATGAGTCTTGGAAGTGAACACTATTTTGGCTCAGGTTTACGTAGTCCAGCAATCAAATATCTCACTGGACTAAAGGAACCAGTTGGATAAAGCTCCATGATTCATTGTCTCTGGCTTTGTAACTTTCTTGCTTCATCAGGAATTGCTTCTGCTCCTGGAGTGAGAAGAGTCACAGTTTTGGAATACATATTCTTAATGAATGGAGAGAAAGTTGTATCTTGGTGGAGAACACACTAAGCCAGTTAGAAACTTTGGTACAAAAATCAGAAGTGAGCTAAAGGCTGTATATCCTATTAGGAATAATGCCCGGATTGTCACTCTTGATTTAAAATGACTATTGCGCTATCGCCACCTGCTGGGAAGAAAAGGTATTAGGTTAAAGCCCCATCAGAGTGAAGGATCTTGTTTTGAGATATAATGACTGAACTGCTTCTCGAGACTATTTCTTAGGTATAAGGAGTCTTTCCCCTGAGAAAGCTGTTTTTTTTTTTTTTTTAAATTCTGTTCTGTGTATGAAATAGTCTATTATTTAAAAATTTTAAATTTTATTATAAGAACAATGCCAGTCCTAGGAAAATATAGAATGTGTAAATATTACATTTTGTCTATATTCCTAAAATGAAAACATTGTGTAAAATATTGGGATTGTATTGTACATATTGGTTTGTTTTATATAATTATTGAATGAATTTTTATTTTTGTTATGAAATGTTTTAAACATAACAAAAAGTGCAGAAATACACACCAATGAATCTTCAAACAGATTTAACCCATTTTAACATTTTGTTATATGTTTGCTTTAGAATATTTTTTTAAGGAAATAAAGCATTACTGATAAAGGCGAAATTCACTGCTTTCCCCTCATCGCCATCAAATCCCTCTCCATGTCTTCCCAGAAATAACTACTATTTTAAAATCGGTATTTGCCACTTTTATATGTTTTTATACTTTTACTTTATATGTATACTTTAATGGCATTGTTTAATGCATTTTAAGTCTTATGCAATTAGGTGATACTTTATTGTTTCTTCAACTTGATTTTCTATCCCTCAATATTATATTTATGAGATTTATTCCTGTTTATATTTGTAGATCTAGTAGATTCATCTTTACATATAGCTGAATTTTAAAAATCCAATACAGAAGTATTGCTCTTCTGACTGGAGAGTTTAATCCATTTACATTTATTGTGAATTTATTTAGAGGTACTAAGTTATTTTTGTTTTCTGTTTATCACACTTTGTTTTAAACATTTTTTTGCTTTCTGTTAAAGACTGAGTTTAAAAAAAATTCATTTTTATTACCGACAAGTTTGGAAGTTATTTGTAGTACTTCTGTTCTACCCTTAAATTCTTACTGTGCTTATTTGACTTAAGAAGTATAAAGAGTGTTATTATTGCTTCTCTTCTCCTGAAGAATACAAAGATCTTGGGATATTTTAAATTCCTTCCACTCTTCTCCCATCTTCTGTGCTAACTTTTCTAGGATTTTATTTCTTTATGATTTAGATCCCCCATATTAGCTCTCTTCCTCAATATTATTAAATATCAGTTAATATAAATCATGCTTGCTTAGATTTACCCATAAGCCCCCTTATTACCTTTTCTTTTCTGCTCATCATAGCTTGTGTCTTAATGTTTCTTTGTGAGTCAAAATTTTTCTCACTGTAGAAAAACTAGTATTTCTTTCTACAAGGGCCTATATAAGTAAATTCTCCTAGTCTTTGATTGAAGAAGACTTATTTCATTCTCACTCTTGAATGAGAGTTTAATTGGGTTTTTAATTCTACATATTAGAATTATTTCTTATTTCTTATTTCACTTTGAAGATAAAATTCCATTGTCTTCTTCCCTCTAATGTCCCTTCCTTTCATGTCCCTTAACTTTTCTTTTATATTCTCATTACTCTCTTCTCATGCTGTATTATGGATGGTTTTCTTTGATCTAACTTCTAATTCACTATTTTTCTTCAATTGTGTCAATAGTTATATATTTTTTCAATTTTAAAAGTTGCATTTTTTAAAAATGTGTCTGCCACTTCACACCCAGGATCTTATTACTGCCTTTGGTTTCTAGTCTTCCCTTTATCTCTGGACATTTTATCTATGCATTCTATCCTTTACTGAGAGAGGAATATTCAAATCTCCAACTATAATTTGTGAATTTGTCCATTTCTCTCTTTGATTCTTTCAATTGTTGCTTCATATATATATATGTATGTATTTTTTTATTTTTATTTTTTTGCATGGACTGGCACTGGGAATCGAACCTGGGTCTCTGGCATGGCAGGCGAGAACTCTGCCTGCTGAGCTACTGTGGCCCACCCTGCTTCATATATTTTTGAAGTTCCATTATTAGAGCGCTAGGTCCTCTTGATCAATTTATCTTTTTATTATTACGAAATGGCTCTCTTGATCTCTGGGTATTGTAGTTTATTAAATTTTTGTCAATTTGATGCTTGAAAAATTCTGATTTAAATGTGTTTACAGTTATTATTGAGGTTGGGTGTGTTTCACATGTTTACTGGACATTTGTGCTCATGTTTGTGTATGAATTACCTTTTCATGGTTATTGAGGTGTTTGTTCTCTTTATTGAGTTGCAATAGCTCTTTACATAGGAAGTTGTTAAATTTTAAATTGTTATGTGTGTTAAAATATTATTTTCAGATTTATCATTTGTTTTTAAATTTTTGCCTATGCTTTCAGTGGGCTTACGTTAGTTTTTTTTGGGGGGGTGCATGATTCAGGAATCGAACCCGGGTCTCCCACATGGAAGCCAAGCATTCTACCACTGAACCACCAGTGTACCCCTTACTTTAGATTTTAATGTTTGTGTATTTTAACCTAGCAATCTTTTTTTGGAAAGAGTATTTAAGGATAACAGAAGGAAAAGATTAAAGGATAAGATGATAATGGGATAAAAATGGGGGGTGTGGTAAAAACTGAAAGGAAAGAAAAGAAAGCAAGAACCTAAAGAATAAGAAGTTGTAAAGGTCCAAGACCATTTAGGCTTGCCTAAAGCCATAAATGGGGTTTATTCCCATCTCAAATACATAAGTGGCAAACAAGTTGTAAACCGTGAATAAAGAGATTTTAAAAATGCTCCTCCTTGTTCTGACTGTATAATTGTGTGATTGCAAGAGCTATTGGAGGTGTGAAAAGTGAGCATCTGTTGGGAAAACCCCTGGTTCTGGAAGTGAAAATCAAAATTGGGTAAAATACCAGAGATATTTTCCTAAACTTGAATCATCTTTTCACTTGGCTATCTAGATTGATGGATCAGGCTGCTAGATCAAATTTACTCATTTTGAAAAGTAAATAGATGAAGAAACAAAGTCAAAGATTTATATGATATTTGGAGAAGCTCTTTGCTTAAAGAAAAAAAAACTAACTAAAAAAAAAAAGTTTGTCAACTTATTGGCCCTGTTGTTTTTGTTGGGAAAGTTCTTGTCTTTGCATGGGTTTGGCCTCATGTGGGGACACATTACATTGGTCTGCTTCCTGGAAGTTGCTTCAGTGGTCCAGACCCAATGGGGATTGCATTTCTATAGACTTATTGTGGAGTGGGCAGCTACTTGGATGGGTAGAGGCACTGTAGAAGACTTTAGTCCCATCAGTTCCTCCTCTAGTTGCTTCTGATAGAAGGAATCTCCTTTGAAACGTTCACAATAGACACATTTAGATTCTGTAGAATCACAGCACAGTAGTCTGAAAAGTGCTTTAGAAGTGGAATCACCTGGCTGTGTAGTTTTCCAGATGAGTGATGGGGTTTTGGAGGGGTGCAATGAGTTCTAACACTGTGTCCTCCAGCTTGCTCTCCAGAGGGTGGCTGATTTGGAGTTCTGGGTAAGTGCCACTGTGAACTTGAAGATAACTCACCAGTTCTTCTAATAAACAATGGCATCTCTCATTAAAGTCAAGGGCACAGTCACTGAGCTGAGTTAGGAGTTGGGGTTCTTGTCCCACATGGTCATTCCCAGCTGAGCGGCCAGAACTTCATTTAGGACAGCAGGCAGCAGTGAGCGCTGAGAGTCAGCTCAGCTCAAAGATCTCCCCAGTTCTCAGTTCCTGCCTGGGGTCACTGGTGGTGGTTCACAGAGCAGGGTCTGGGGTTGTCCTGTCCATGGGCTTCATCCAGGGGTCTGTGTTACAGACTGGATTGTTCTATAAAGAAGTAACATCAGGGATGAGAATCCGAATGCGGGGCCCTTTCTCCCTGGCCTTCCTCATGGCTGCACAGGGTCTGAGTAATGAGGTCAGAAGCCCTTGACCAGGGGCCCCTGGGAGTGCAGAGGACCAGCCATTTCTATTTCTCTGCAGATGACCCTATTGTTACCCATAATGACGGAAAGAAGAGTTTCCATGAAATATAAAAACCCACGTAACTTCTCACTTCTGTCAGTGTTTTTAGATGTACATTTTAAGTCAGCTTTGCCACCTGGGGGCTGGAAAATTACAGTTTTGGAATTAGGTCATAGTTCTCAAAATTCTCTGGATCACCATTGAGTAGAACCTCTTCCGATTTGCTTAGATCCCAGTAATGTCTCCTGAAATTTCATTTTTTTTTTTTAACATTTTATACTGACATATTTGCAACTAGACCACTTTCAAGCATGCAACTCAATGGTGCTGATTAGAGTCACACTGTTGGGCTACCGTCGCCACCGCCTTTGACTTGCTTTTGCAGATGAAAATCAATTTAGTATTTTAGAGCAGGGCAATATGGAAGTTTATAAAACAAAATCTTTTTTTTGTTTGTTTTAGAAAGGAACATCCATTTATTTAGCAGTTACTGAACTCCTACTGTGTGTAACTCTAGACTTAACATCGACATACATTTTCATTATTTCAGTGAAAGCACAGTTTTATACAATACACGTCCATTCATTGTTACCATTTGCTGTTACTTTCTCCTTTGCATTGTTTATAAATTCATTGATCCGCAGAATATTGGACAAGAAAAAGGCAGAGTCTCTTTTTTTTTTTTTTTTTTAAATTTGCATATGGGCAGGAGGCACCAGGGATCGAACTCCAGACCTCCAGCACGGCAGGTCAGAGCTCTGCCTGCTGAGCCACAGCAGCCGCCCCAGAGTCTCTTTTTTTGCAAGGTTCCTCAGCCTCCTGGACCCACCTTCCCAGGGATGCTTATTATAACAATGCAATTCATCAGGTCTCTCCCAGACCTACAGAATCAGAAATTCTGGGGCCAGAATCTGCATTTATGGCAAGCCCCTCAGCCGAGGTTCTGCTCACCAAGATCTGAGACAACTGTGAGTCTGGACCACGCGGTTTCTTGGTGATTGGATGGAGAGGGATTTTATCATGTATGAAGAAACTCGGAGAAAGAGGTTAAGTGGCTGGCTAAAGGTCACAGAATCAGTTAATGGGCCGTTGTAACATACAAAACCCAAGGAATTGAATGATAAAGCGATATGAATCCGTGAGTCTCTGCGACATTTCAGGTCAAGTGCTCACTATTTGCAGCTCATAAAAAAAAATCACTTAATATAACGCGATACTGCTTTCAGTCCAGAGTTCATTGCATGGGGTGGGGGTGGACCCTGGGGCTCTTTCAAGAGGCCTCATCTCTGTATGTGGGGTGCCTGGTGGCAGCTCGGCCTCATGTTTGGGACCCCTGGACCCGGAGCCAGCATCCTAATCCCTCCACGCTCCAGTCCGTAAGGAGAGCTGTAATGATAATGCTTCCAGCCTCTCCCAGCAAGAGCCAAAGCTGCCCTTGCTGCTTTCATCAAGCCGAGGCTTTATAAACATCAAGTTTCTCACCCCCAGATCCTAGAAATTCTGTAGAGGTTTAAGCCAAAAGCTGGGAAAAAAAACAAAAAAACAAAAAAACTTTCTCCTCTTGCTCTTTTAATTTTTATCTTATTTAAATAACATAATTAGGAAGACTGTTTTCATTAGAATGACGGCTGCTCTTTCTTACCCCATCCCTTATTTTTCACCAAATTGAATTGAATTGAATTTATTTTATCATGACCACTTTGGAGGGCAGATGATCTCCTCTGGGAGGGGAGAGGGCTGCAGGGAGCTGCGCAGGGGTGAGGCTGGGTCCAGGGTTGGGGCTTTGCCACCTTCTGAAAGAGCAGGAGGCTCCTCACAGGGTCAGTCCCTGCTGCTAGAGATTCAGCACCCCAGGTTGCACCCGTCCCTGGAAACCCCTGTCTTCCCGCCCTGCCATTCAAATGAATACAGAATCAATGGCCAAGTCTTTCTAGAAATAGAGAATAAAAGTAACATAAAACATGCCTTCATTTAGAACCTGCACTTTATTAAAAAAAAAAAGTTCTTGCAAAGCATAGCACACTTAGGTAGAAAGAATTCTTGCAGAAGCTACAGACTGAAGGGTCCTTTGTATCTACTTTACTTATTCTGTGTTCCAAGGCTGGGTCTGCTCAGACCGGGCAGGTCTGTCCGTCTGCAACAATGCACTGGGTGCCCATGTGCCCTAGATTGCTGTGCTGTGTCCTAGGGTCCCGACAGAGACGTCTCCTTCTCTCGAAGACGCTGGAGACCGTCCTTCTCAAGGAGAGGGCTGGCTCTGCCTGCTGTTCCCCCTTCCAGGTTCTGCTGAATCTTTTACATTTTTAAAAACCTTTTTTGTTTAGAAATAATTTTGAACTTTCAGGACAGTTGCAAAAATAATACAGAACAGATACAGAGAAGTCCAATAACCCCCCCACCCAGGTACCAGATTTACCAACTTGTTTTTTTTAAAGGAAATTTATTAAGTTACAATTTAGTTCTAAGGCCATAAGAATGTCCAAACTAAGGTATCCAGGGAAAGACACCTTGACTCAAGGCAGACCAGTGGGTCCGGAACACCTCTGTCAACTGGGAAGGCACTGGGCTGGCGTCTGCTGCTCCTTTGGTTTCTGGTTTCAAACAGGTTCCCCAGGGCCATTTTCTCTCTGCATATCTGAATGTCTGGGTGTCCTGTTAGCTCTTAAGCAGCTGTCCTCCACATACCTTTGTCTGAGGTTCTCCATAATGTTTCCCTTTTTAAAGGACTCCAGTCAACTAATCAGTACCCACCTTGAATGGATAGAGTCACATCTCCCTCTAATCAAAACCACACAGACAACTGGATGTGTTATGTCTTCATGGAATTAATCTAATCAAAAGGTCACGCCCGCAATTCAGCGGGTCAATCTCCACAGAAACAATATAAGCAAAGGTTTCCACCCTAAGCAGGATTGGATTGGGAAAGAAAACATGGCTTTTCTAGGGTACGTAACAATTTCAAACGAGCACATGGGGTTTTCATTTTTGCCCCTTATCATGTTGAGGAAGTTTCCTTCAATTCCTATCTTTCAAAGTGTTTTTATCAAGAAAGGATGCTGAATTTTGTCAAATGCCTTTTCTGTGTCAATCAAGATGATCATGTGTTTTTCTTTTTGCCTTTCAATTTGTTAATGTCATATATTACATTAATTGGTTTTCTTGTGTTGAACCAAGAATACAATCTAGAATAAAACCCATTTGGTCACACTGTATAATTCTTTTTTTTAAAAATATTTTTATTGTCAAATCTTCACACACATACAGTTCATACATGGTGTACAGTCAATGACTCACAATATCATCACATAATTGTGTATTCATCACCATGATCATTTTTAGAACATTCACATTACTCCAGAAAAAGAAATATAAAGAAAAAAAGAAAAAACTCATACATCCCATACCCCTTATCCCTCCCTGCCATTGACTACTAGTATTTTAACCTACCTAATTTATTTTATCCCCTATTCCCTCTATTATTTATTTAATTTTATCCTTATTTTTTTACTCATCTGTCCATATCTGGATATAAGGAGCATCAGACACAAGTTTTCACAATCACATATAGTCACATTGTAAAAGTTGAATATTTATACAGTCATCTTCAAGAATCAAGTCTATTCAAACACAGCTCAACAGTTTCAGGTACTTCCCTCCAGCCACTCCAATACACCACTAACTAAAAAGGGATAGCTATATAATGTGTAAGAATAACCTCCAGGATAACCTCTAAACTCTGAAATCTTTCAGCCACTGAAACTTTATTTTGTCTCATTTCTCTCTTCCTTCTTTTGGCCAAGAAGACTTTCTAAATCCCATGATGCCAGGTCCTGGCACATTCTGGGAATTCTTTCCCATGTTGCCAGAGAGATTTACACAACTGGGAGTCATGTCCCATGTAGTGGGGGAAGGGCAGTGAGTTCACCTGCCAAGTTGGTGAACAAAAGAGGTTCTCTGGGGGTAACTCTTAGGCGTAATTATAAGTAGGCTTAGCTTCTTCTTTGCAGGAATAAGTTTCAAAGGGGTGAACCCCAAGATCGAGGGCTCAGACTAGTGAATTGGTTGTCCCCACTGCTTGTGAGAATAATCAGGAATTCTCCCAAATAGGGAAGTTGGATATTTCCTTTTTTCCCCAATCCCCTAAGGGACTCTTTGCAAACACTTTTTCTTTTTCATTGCCCAAATTACTCCAGGATTGTTCTAGTTTGCTAGCTGCTGGAGTGCAATATACCAGAAATGGAAGAGCTTTTTAAAAGGAGAATTTAATAAGTTGCTAATTTACAGTCCTAAGGCTGGGAAAATGTCCCGATTAAAACAAGTCTATAGAAATGTCTAGTCTAAGGCATCCAGGGAAAGATACCTTGGTTCAAGAAGGCTGATGAAGTCCAGGGTTTCTCTCTCAAGTGAGAAGGCACATGGCGAACACAGTCAGGGCTTCTCTCTCAGCTGGAAGGGCACATGGCGAACACGGCGTCATCTGCTAGCTTTCTCTCCTGGCTTCCTGTTTCATGAAGTTCCCCGGGAGGTTTTTTCCTTCTTTATCTCAAAAGGTTGCTGGCTGGTGGACTCTCCTCTTCTCGTAGCTATGTCATTCTTCTCTGCTCTCTGTGAATCTCTCTCTTTCTCCAAAATGTTTCCTCTTTTTATAGAACTTGGTAAAGTAATCAAGACCCACCTGAATGGGTGGAGACACATCTCCACCTAATCCAGTTTAACAACCACTCTTGATTGAGTCACATCTCTAGGGAGATGATCTAATTAAATTGCAAGCATGCAGTACCGAATAGGGACTAGAAGAAACGGCTGCCTTTACAAAATGGGATCAGGATTAAAACATGGCTTTTCTAGGGTCCATTCATCCTTTTAAACCGGCACAGGGATGTATCGGGGTATCCCACTAACCTGGACAAACCAACAAGATCTCATGCCCTATTCAAGAGTCCCTGTACTTATGGTGTTCAACTAATCAGACCATACAAGTTACATTAGGTAATGTGCTACCCAAAATATAAATTTTGCACCAAATGAAGATCTCTCCCCTTTCAGGCTCACAAAGAAGTTAAAGTTTTAAAATATGAATGATATTGTCCATTACTATATATTCTGGTTTATCTTAGTCCTATCCAGATTAGCTTCCTTCATCAGATTTACCAACTTTTAACATTTCCCCACATTTGTTATGTCATTCAATCTATCATCTTTCTCTGTCTGTCTAATATCTGCCTACCTACCTACATCTATCTACCTTCCTTCCTTCTCTCTTTCCTTCCTTCCTTTCCTTCCTTCTCTTTCTCTCTCTCTCTCTTTCTTTCATCTATCTATCTATCTATCTATCTATCTAATCATCTATTTTCTAAATACTTGAATATAGGTTGTATACATTATGCTCCTTGAACATGTAATATTCTCATGTAAATTTCCTAAGAACAAGGAAATTCACTTATGTAACCACCTTAAATGCAGTCATCAAGCTCAAGCTATTCCACCCTGATATAAAGCTCACAACCTATAGTCCATTTTTTTCAGTTGTCCAATAATTTCCCTTGGGCATTTTCTCCTCCATTACAAGTTCGAGTTGTAACGTATTGCATTTAAGTGCTATTGCCTCTCAAGTGCCTCTCTCCCTCTCTCTCTTTAACATCCCACCCCATCCACTCCCACACAGACCATTCAGTGGCGTCACCACGCTGACATGTGCTGCCCTCACCACCTCTGGCCACCAGAGCTTTCCCACCACCCCGTGTACAAACCCCGCTCCGTGATGTCTTAAAGCCCTCCCCTGCCCGTTGCTCCTTCTTCCTCTCCGTGGGTCTCCCGTGCTGGAAGGAAGCTGGCCCACACCGGCATGGACTTCTTGCATGTAAGGCTATGCTTGAACCTGCTCAGCGTTCTGAGTTGCACTCTTTTTAGCCAGGTTTAGGAGGAGGCGTTACTTCCCTCCAAAGTGCGGGGAGCCAGGCCCACCGCTCATTATTTATTAGTGCGTGGTGCTGCCCTGAGCTCTGACCCACGCGGCCTGTCCAGCAGCATTTTAGTCTCTGCCATTCTCTATCTCATGGGGGTGAAGGGGGGTCCACACA